>JAJONR010000638.1:0-85224 GCA_029582245.1 Solanum etuberosum | reverse complement strand
TCTTCCAATATGTGATTTATGTGTCGCAACAAAACTGTTATATGTAGCAATATATGGATTTTATATTGCAACATAATGGTCATATGTTGGAACATATGACTTAAATGTTCCAACAGAATAGTCATATGTTGCACCTGAAGACTTGCACCTCATCCAACATGTGATTTATCTTACGGAACATAATAGACATATGTAGATACATTTGGCTTTTATGTCGCAACATAATAGTCATATTTTGGAACATATGACTTACATGATCCAACAGAATAGTCAAATGTTGCACCAGATGACATTTATCTCTTCCAACATGTGATTTATCTTTCGGAACATAATAGATATATGTAGCAACATATGAATTTTATGTCACAACAGAATGGTCATATGTTGGAACATATGACTTACATGTTCTAACAAAATAGTCATATGTTGCACCAGATTACTTGCACCCCTTTCAACATGTGATTTATCTTTCTTAACATAATAGACATATGTAGCAACACATAAATTCTATTGTAACACCTCGGTCTTAGAAAGAGCTACTTTTAGAAAGAACTAAATTTGAAAGAGCCAATTTGAGATTTGTCCAAGTTATGCTTAAGTTGTGAGTTTTGGGTCAACTTCAAACGACCATAACTTTCAGTATATGATGATTTAGGTGGATCATAAGGTATCAAATGAAAGGTCTCTGAGTCATGTTTCCAACGCCATCGAGTTTGCTAAATTCCAAGTTCAGATGAGGGAGATATGACCGTTTGAAATCAGCATGTCCGATTAAGGAAAGTTCATTCTAATTAAAGTGGGGTATTTTGGTCTTTTCCTTACCCCATTAGCTTTAAACGTTTTTAGTAATATTTTAGGGGTATAAATTGACTTAGATCAATTTTCACAATTCCTAAATATGCTTTGGGATTTCGCCAAGGTTTGGAGAAGTTCAAGAGGTGGAAAATGGAGAATTTCAAGAGTTCGTTCAAGATTTTTGCTATCTTCGTGGGATTTCCCCAAGTATTTAATTCTAACGGGGTATGTAAGCTTTCATAGTGATGGGTTCGTTCACCCTCATACCAATCATGAGTTTCTTAAATTAATTTCATCCATGACAATCCATGTATTGAGGTTCTTGATGAGTTTCTTAAAGTTTCGTTCTTAAATCTTTAATAATGGAATTTGATGAGTTCTTGAGGTGAATTAGGGCCAAAAATCTAAGAGGAAAATTCATCGGGTTTTCTGGGCGGGGACTGGGGCGACGCGCCACTGATGTGTCAGGGTGGCTGGCGTGCCATGCCAGCACTGCGCCAGAAGTGAGCCTCTGAAGTTTAGGGTATGGCGACCCGCACCACTCAGTGCGCCAGTCACCTGTCCTGTCTTTTTTTCCGTCGTTCATCTCGTATGAGTTCTTTTAAAGTATACCTTCACACCCTTTCTTATTATACTATTCTAAATCACATTTAATCATCACGATATCCTTCATATCATGGATCATAACTCTTGAATTCATAATTCAAATTCAAGAAAAGATTAAGAGTCAAGTTTGAGAGAACCTTTCTAGTCTTTTTGAGAAGTCTTTTACAAATTTTTAAAACTTGTTTTAAAACTTGAGTACTTTAGTATGAGTATGCGGAGAGTTGAGTTTCATTTTTCAAAATGAATAAATGGGAACTAAGTAATCCTAAGAGTAAATATCTTTACATTTAAAATTAGAGGAAACTTCAATTTCTAAATGAGTTCATGAAGAGTTTTTGAGAACTATCTCTTTTAAGAGAACCTTTTGAATGATAATCTCAAAGTTTGAGGATGAGAAAATATTTTTAAACATATGAGCATGAGTTATATTATTGGGAGTAGTATTGAGCACCGATATGGGGACGAGTTCAGACAACTCAAAGTCCACATAAACCATGTATGCCAACGTTGGTAGAAAGAGTATTACTTTTTAGATGATTCCTTATTGCTTTTTAAGCATAGCATAGTGGATTCACTTAGTTAAGGATGTCTTACACTCCGACAAGGTATAGTTCAGTTCTGGCAGCGTGGGCGAGACACTGTATCATCACATAGCTCATGGTGATGGTTGTCGGTTTGAGAATCTCCCAAATAAGAGTAAAAGAGTTATTATTGAACTTTTAAATACATTGAGTTAATATCTATTGTTTTAAAAGATTTCTTTATAATGCATCTTTATTGTTGATTTTGTAATGAATTGAGGTGAGTACTTCTGAGTTTAAGTATCCTTGAGTTTAGTTGAGTTGAGGTGAGTATGTTATTCTTTTTTAACAGTTCAAGCTTATGTCTGTTCTTTACAGTTGCTCGTACATCCTTGTACATTCCATGTACTTACGCCATTTGGCCTGCATTGTTTATGATGTACATATAGGTAACTAGGGTCATCAACAGGTGCTTTGTTGAACCACTTGCACTTCGAGTTAGTTTTCGTGAGTCTCCTTGCATCTGGAGGATTTAATTTACTTTTCAGTTTTTTTAGGATGTCGTGGGTCTTGTCCCGATTTCCATCTTTGTCATTTAGAGGCATCAAAGATAGACAGTAATAGTTGATGAGTCTTTTTATTTCCATTTTTAAATGTTTAAAGACTTGAGTTGCCTCTTTCTCCAGTTGAATGTTTATTTCTAAATATTCTAATTTAAGTATTTGAGCCATTTGAGTTAAAGTTTAACTTTTGAGTTCTTCTTATGTTGAGTAAGTCTTCCGCTGAGAGTTGAGTCAGGCCAAGGTTTGTTAGGGCCAACAATGTTTCTCGAGTGCTAGTTACGTCGAGGGTGTACGCTCGGGGTGTGGCATGTATGTCGCAACAATATAGTCACATGTTGACACATAAGACTCATATGTTGCAACAGATGATGAAGTTGTATTCTATCATTAGTACTAATTGTTTTTTGAATTAATTTCTTTAGGTACAAAGATCTTATCATCGGTTACATTCCCAGTTTTTTTGATAATGAGAAGGTCTTACCTTTTAAAATAACTTATCAGCCTAGTTTTGTTGTATATTTGGGAGGAGCAGTGAGGCCCATGTTAAGAGCCTACGTGGTTGAAAATCCTATCAAGGAGAATCATAAGGCAGAAGAAAATCAACAAGATATGTTAAATGATGAATTTGATGCCATCGAAATGAATAATTATAATGATGAAATTGGAGGAGATGAAGTGTCGGACCTTCGGAGTAACAATCCTCCGACACCTATTATTTGGAGCAACAATCCTGCTTCTTCTCAACTATCACGTGCGAATAATGTTCAAGATGATGAAACCTGTTTGCTTGAAAATTCATTGGAAATTGTTTGCTTGAAAAAATATTTTAGACTAACAAAGGTGATCAATTCTGGTAATGTGTATTCTTTTAAATGTTCATATCCGGAGTGCAAGTGGTGGTTGAGGGCTGTGAAATTTACAAGTAGTGACAGGTTTGTCATTAGAATCTATGAACAAGACCATAGATGTGGTTTCAAGCATCTTACGTGCCATAATCTGCATGCCACGACAAAAGTCATAGGTAAATACTTTGAGAATAGGTTTCCCAATGGTAAAGGCCCATCCACAAGAGACATGTCAAATCAACTCCGCACAGAATTAGGTTGTAAGGTAAGTTATTGGAAGTTTTATAAAAGAATTGATCATGCTATGTCTTGTGTTAGGGTAATACATGAACACGGGTATGCAATGCTTAATGGGTACAGTTATATGCTTGAAATTGCAAATCCAGGAAGCAAGACGACATTGTCACTTTATGAAAATGGGACGTTCAAGTACTTCTTTGTATCATATGCCACTTGGTTGATTGGTTTTCAACAAATGAGAAAAGTAATTGCCGTTGATGGGACATTCCTGAGGAGTAAGTATGCAAGAGTTTTGCTATCAGTGGTGGCACAAGATGATGAGAATCATATATTTCCAGTGACTTTTTGTGTTGTGGACAAGGAATGTGATGCCTCATATAAATATTTTTTGAACATATGAGAAACTATGTAGATGATACTGATGAGTTGTGCATTATTTCTGATAGGCATCCCAGTATTCAAAAGATGATTTCAACTATCTACCCTGCACCGCATTATGATTTTTGCATGAGACACCTTGGGGAAAATATTCGAAATAACTTTCACAATTCAAAGGTAGTATCCCATTTTTATAAAGTAGCAAAGGCGTACGATAGATGTGAGTTCAATGACCATTTTATTTGATGATGATGTTAATTTGAATCAACTTATGTTATTTATATAAAATGTGTGATTTATTTTGAACTGATGCATCTTTAAAACATAATTGTGCATCTGTTACAACATATGCCAATTATGTGTTACTACTTATAACAGAATATTGCATCTGTTCCAACCGATGTTAGTCGTGTGTTAGTTCCTACAACATAATTGTGCATCTGTTCCAATATAGATCTTACAAATTAATATTGCATATGTTCAAACATATGCCAATTATGTGTTACAACTACAACATAATAACATATATGTTCCAACAAAGTAGGCATATGTTGCATCATATGTCTATTCTGTAGATATTTTCACTAATTAATAATTACGTGTTAAGTGAACAATAAATCACGTACTGTCATTAGAAAAATATTCATGAAAAAGGCTATCATTAGAGGAACATAGTTACAACTATTCATAGTCTACCCCTTTCTCAAAAAAAAAGTCTCTTGCTTTTGAAAAGGCAAAAGTTGCAACTTCTTCTTTAGAAGTTGCAACTCTACTTCAAAAGTTACAATTTTTCACATTCCTTATAAGAGAAAAGACAAGACTTTTACAAGGATGAAATTTTAAAAAATGACTAGGAGGATGAAAAATTGAAAATTTACAAACTATATTGAATCCCTTCTGAGGTGTCTACTTATTGATATCGTTGAAAGGATTGCTTCCGACTCTTCAAGTATTTAATGAATGTTAAATTAAGGTATGTACGTCTATAAATCAATTTTCGCCTCTCTTCAATTTTTTTATTTCCTAATCGTTTTATTTGATTTCTCAGTTCCTTGGTCCTTAATCAAGTTGGTAATAAACCTTCAGTTTATCAAAAGGTAACGTTGGTCGACTTTCATAATTTCAGATGGCCGGTGAACCGTCAGTTAGTAGTTTAAAAATCTATTTCTTTCCTGGATATTTGCAGAGCATCGAGGAATTTAGAAGCCTTATACAAAAAAAGTGTGGTAATTTTTAATGTTTTTTGTATGTATTCAAATTTTAATCAATGTATTCTTCCATGTATTATACCTTTTAAATGTGTTTATTTTTCCAATAGTTTGAGATTTTCAACAATAACGATTCAAATGCATTGTGAATGATTAATCAAGCACCAGACGGAGGCCACATTTGTGCATCCTATGCGCTTTCCATAATTTCAATCTTCAAGGGCGGTGAATCCATGAGAGAGGGCTTGATGTTCATTGCCAACATGATACAAACGGAACAACAAAAAAATCAGGACATGTCGACATAAGTTACGACAAGTTTTATGTAGAATGTTGGTGCTAGAACCTCATGTGTTGGGAGAATGATCCGTTTGTTGCACTGTTCATCAACATGAGCAAAGGCTTCACAAGAATGGCTGGCCCAAGGGAAATAACGATGAAGATGATATTCGTTATGAATTTTGTAGTTGTAATTTAGAACTAGATTATGTAGTTAAATTTTCATCTCATACACTTGTTGTTGGACAATGAACCTATTCCATCAGATATATCTATTTTTGTAGTTGAATTTTGTAGAACTGGCATATTAATCTATGTATATCTATATCCCTATATCTTCTAATTTTTTCCTATTCAAACAGTTCTATTATTTTTCGCTATTATATAGTTGTTTGGTATCTATGGCAACATATGTATATTCTGTTGGAATCTGTGGCAACATATGTGGCATCTGTGGCAACATATGTATCGCACCATAAGAAATCGTACAATGACTAAGTAATTTCATATGATAGTTATATAGCACCATAGGAAATCGTTGTTCAAAGTGTTATAGCATCTTTTTAATGCTTAATTAAGGTCATATGATCAAATATAACATTTTTAATTGCTAAATTGCTTAATTGACCGATTAACACATCCATCAAATTGGCATCTGTGGCAACATATGTACATTCTGTTGCATAATATGGTTATTTTTGTGTTGAAATTACGACACATTTGGCATATGTTGCAACATATGGATAACCCTACATGTGGTTTTTTATATTAATTCAATTAAATTGTGACCTAATAGAACATGTAACACTAATATATTGTCTTATAACATGTCTAAATACAAAATTATGGTCTTATACAACAATCTTAATCAAATTTATCAATTATTTTTACAAATATTATTATACCACTTGTTCATCATACAATGACTAAGTAATTCCATATGATAGTTATATAGAACCATAGGTAATAGGTGTTCAAAGTGTTATACCATCTTTTTATTACTTAATTATGGTTCAATTTAATTAAATATGGTCTAATTTAACATTTTTAATAGCTTAATTTATCGATTAAACACATCCATCAAATTGGCATCTGTGGCAACATATGTACATTCTGTTGGATAATCTGGTTAATTTTATGTTGAAATTGTAACAATTTCGCATATGTTGTAACCTACCGATAACCTTACATGTGATTTTTGGTATTAATTCAAATAAATTGTGACCTAATACAACATGTAACACTAATATATATTCTTATAACATGTCTAAATACAAAATTATGGTCTAATACAACAACCTTCATCGAATTTATCAATTATTTTTATAAATATTATTATAGCACTAGTTCATCATACAATGACTAAATAATTCCATATGATAGTTATATAGCACCATAGAAAATCGATGTTCAAAGTGTTATAGAATCTTTTTATTGCTTAATTATGGTCCAATTTAATTAAATATTATCCAATTTAAAAATTTTAATTGCTTAATTGATCGATTAACACATCCATAAAATTGGCATCTACGGCAACATATGTACATTCTGTTGGATAATCTAGTCAATTTTGTGTTGAAATTGCAATAGTTTTGGCATATGTTGCAACGTCTGGATAACCTTATTATTTTTGGTATTAATTCAATTAAATTATGACCTAATACAATATGAAACATTAATGTATAGTCTTATAACATGTCTAAATACAAAATTATGGTCTAATACAACAACCTTCATCAAATTTATCAATTATTTTTACAAATATTATTATACCACTAGTTCATCATACAACGACTAAGTAATTCCATATGATAGTTATATAGCACAATAGGAAATTGATGTTCAAAGTGTTATAGCATCTTTTTGTTGCTTAATTATCTGATTAGACCCTAGCTTAATTACCAAAAACGAAATAAAATAATTGGGTAAGGAAAAGACTAAAACGCCCTTCCAAAATCCGGTTTAGACTTTCCTTATTTGAACAGCCCAACTTCAAATAGGCATATCTCACTCATACGAACTCGGAATCGCGCAAACTCGGCGGCGTTGGAAAGATAATTCCTAGATCTTTCCTACGAATTTGGAAGAACACCTAACTCATCCTGATCTAGGAGTTATAGTCGTTTGAATTTGACCAAAAACTCAAACATATCTTAACTTAACTAATTTTCCAAATTTTTCATTCTTTCCAAAAACAACTCTTTCTAATTTTAGCTCTTTCTAGTTCTTTCAAATAGCGAGATGTTATAATTATGTTGTTGGACACAAAGAATATGTCAGAGTCAGGGACAAGTGTGGTATCACTAGTTCTTATATATTAAACCTTTTTCTGCATAAATAGACATGCTAAAACTAGAGCGTTTATATTATGTGGCAAATTTGAAAAGGTAGGAATGTTCCGTTGTTTAATGAGGAAAGGTTAGAGCCAAGATATATTGTTTCTCGATCTATTTTTGAGTACGAAGAATATAAAGATTTACTAACAAAAAGTCTTACTTCATGCTACTTGAGAAATCATCATGTGATTAAACTAACAAATTTACAAGAAGGTATTTTATTGTTTATAGACATTGGATTGCAGAATGACGATAAAAGGGCAAGTGTCAGTATTGTGGCTTTGGATTGTCTTGGGAAACTGCTTCATGCCCATGGATCCCCAATCCAATATGTTGGAAAAGTGAATATTCCTAGATGTCTGAACTCAATATCGATAGTTAAGCTAGATTTTCTATCTCTTTGTTGAAAGAAATTTCTTGGGAGAAGTTTTTCACAAGTTAGATAATACAGGATGCTAAAGATCTGTTTAACCTATGTAATTCATCGATGCAATAATACGAGGTGTTATGTTTCAAAAAAAAAAATCCTTCCCTGTAGATGTTTGATAAAATGAGTGTAATAATACAGTCAATTTTTTTATCTACAAATATTACTTGTCATTAATGTTCATAAATATACATATGTAAAGAATTTAGAAGAAAAGATTGCCACCAAATTTATTATCTAGTTAAATTTACAAAAGCCAGAAAACGAGGCAATTTCACGAGTGGTTATTTTTTGGGATTAGTCTGACATTTCTATTTAGCAATGTTCATTTAATTAGTTCATGGTGTATTCCATAATCTGCATAAAACCAATAATGCTAGGGGATAATAACAAATTTTTGATTTCATCTTGTTTAAGATATTCCCCTTTGAATTCATTCATTCAGATATTCATGAGGGGAAGATAAGGATATTGGCAAACTTATAATACATGAATATTCGTATCATTCTATTAAAGAAGAATATATAGTATTAACTAGAGTCCACATCTATATTGAAAATCTGAAAGAGATGACTCTAAAATTTATCACTAATCATTAATTTTATAGATAAAAAAACAATTTCTTTAGTGATAGTTACATATTAGGGTTTGTATGATAATCCTTTCTAGGAATGGTCATTTAGTTCATCGTACACTTCAACAATTTGCATGGAGCTAACAACTGGATAGAACAATAATAAATCATTAACTTTGTTAGTCTAAAATTCTCCTCCTCGAATACTTTCTATAGGTTACTTTAAACACCTTCATTATAATAAATAAAATAACAACATAAGTCGTGGAAACAATGCATAAGGTTACTGGGTGTACGTAAAAATAGACATCCTAATAATATTCCAACCTCTAAAGCATGGTACAAATTGACCAAACCACTTATATATACTTGTGTACCTTAGATCGGAGGATATGAATTAGAATAGAATATTATTGTAGTTATTGTCCCTTTAAGAATGTTCATTCATGCTTTTAGTATTTTACTATGACTTATTCCTTTTTCTTGAACTATTTTATTATGTTTTTCTTGAGTCTAGTCTACCAGAAATACTCTTCTACCTACCAAGATAGGAATAGGGTCTCCATACACACTATACTCCCTAAATCCCTTTAGTGAACCTACACGACGCAAATCAGGATTAGTTCTCATAGATGGTGCTATGGTTCTCATAGATGGATGAGTTTAATGTTCAGCGAACGACCTAGTTAAAACACTTTTATAAACTCGTCATATTTTTCTAGAAGGCAATTTAAGGAGTCGTTTGGTTTGGTGTAAGCTATAAGTATAATAATTTCGGGATAAAATGTAAGATTGTATTATCCTACTTTTGGTTGGAGGTATTAGGTAGTCTTTGGATTTTTTAGCCTACCATTTATACCATAGTGATGTGATAAATTATATACATGGTGGGATGACTTATTCCTAACCAAACGACCCCTAAGTGTTCAAGCTTATCCCTCATATCATTCAGACGACGAGCAGTATAAGATGGAGAGTCGCGCCTTTGAGGAGCTATTGCTTCTTTAGTAAAAGAAGTTTGTGGAGAAGATTTCATTCTATCTTCAAGTTGATAACACCATGTTCCTTATGTCCAGATTTGACACAAAATTTAAGAAAGTAAAGAAGATTTTTGAATCATTTTTTCTTAAGCTAAATATATGTAGAGAGTATTAAAATGAACTTTTATCTTATGGCATTAAATATATGTTACATAGAAAATTAGAATTAAAGTGAGTTGTCAAGAAGGGAAAAAGACATTCTTTTGTAAATGGGAAAGTATGATACCAAATTGAAACAGATGAAGTACTTATGGTCCCTCTAAGGTTTCAATAGAAGGATGTAGGAAATTCCTTCAAAGACTCTAAAAATCCACGGTAATAAGTACACGATACACAACTAAAAATACAAGCCCGTGAAGCTACAAATTAGATAGAAAGAAAGAAAGAAAAAAAGTGAATTAGATGGCTCTAATTTATGGATGACGGAAAAAGAAGAATCTAACAAAAGAAGAAATTGGGTTTTACCTTGTAATTATTCATTAACGAGACAAAACATAATTGTTTCAAATTATAGAGTGGATTAATACTTCTGGTAGAAATATTTGCGTAATTAGATAGTTTTTTCCTACCATTTTTGATGGGTTGTTATCTTTAATCAAAATGAATGGATGAAGTCAAGTCATGTTGTTGGTGATAAAGAAATTAGTCGTATTTTTTCTTTGTACCTTTATCTGCTTTTACTTTTAGAGGTCCATTGTGTGCATATTACATTAGAATTTCCAAGAAATTTCATATTTACTTCTATTACGGTACATATTATTACTTTTTTTGACTAATTATTTATCTTCAATGCAATAAAGTCTAGTCTTCGTGCTTTGTCAGTCCCAAAGAAATTGCTACGATATTCCCTTATAGTTTCAAATAAACAAGACCCACAATTTGTTAGGTACAGTTTTATTTTATGTCGTTCTGTTTAGATTATTTTTATAAATTTAGTTTATTTTTTATTGAGAAATAAGGCACACGTGATATTTTTGTAATTAAAAAAACCAATTTTAGGATTATTTTTTTAAAAAAAGAATAAATTTAAGTATTATTTTTTTAAAAAAAAATTAGTAACTATGAGTTTGTTAATGTAAAGGGCAGTAGGACCACAATCGGCTCGTTATCATATTAAGAAGCAAAAAGAGACAGGGCTCATCCCCTTTTGAGTAAGGCATATTATCGAAGAGACAATCTGGTGTCAAAGTTTGTAATGTTTTTTTTTTACATAAGTCTAATGAAAATGGTCTCTCTACCAATAAAGGTAGGGGTACGGTCTGCATACACACTATCAGAAATAATCCCACTACCTTCCAAGGTAGTGTTAATGGTCTCTCTGCTCCATCCCAAGTATGTTAATGATGGATAAAAGCTGTGTTTAAGGCCTAAAAACAATACACAAAGCAAGAATGCACATTAGCAACTTAAACTACCAGCGTTCATGCCAAGGAAGTTATTTTCAAGTCAGCACATAAGAGCATCTTAAATCTAGTTTTGTTCTCCTTCTATAAATGAAAAATACAGGCAACAATATGAAAGAAGCCTGTACGGATAGCCTATTAGCAACAAGATTGAAGCAAAAACATTTATAAATGCATAGTTCCCCATAGATTCAAGGTTTGATGAGCTATTAAGCAAAAAAGTGCTTTCGATAAGGAGATATTCTGATTCTATGTCTCATTCTTTCTCTTCGACAATTATCCTTCTATAATACAAGAGCATTTTGATGTTACCCTTCTCGGTCTGCAAGGAACAATGTTCAGTGAGCTATCAATTCAAAATCTACTTTTCTTCAATCTGGAGCCATCAAATTCGTCTCAATGCCTCGGTCTGAGATTACCACCTTCTTGCTCTTTGACATTTCTCATTTGCCTTGGTCCTTCTTGCCTCTTGCCATACTTCCTTCTTACGCAATTGTGAAGCTCAGGATATCTACCATCAAAGTACCCAACATCATCAGCCCTCTCCTGATGATCTAAAATCTCAACTATCGGCCTATTGGTTCTTGTAAATACCTGATCAGGTGGACTTCTTCTGCTAGAAAGAGACCTCGGATGCCCGCACTCCTGTATATCATCCACATCCCTCATATCATTTAGATGATGAGCGGTATCAGATGGAGGGCCACGCCTCTGACGGGATATTGCTTCTTCAGTAAAAGAAGTTCGTGAAGAAGACCTCATTTTATCTTCCCTATACATAACTTGAGACTTGTGCTGATATATATCTTAACGACCATTCAACCCTTCCGTCAATCTCCTCGGAGAAAGGGACCAAGTACGATATCTAACAGGAGATTTCGACCACATTCGAGGTATTCCTTCGTAGATGGAATTTGTCCTCCTCCAAATAAGAATACCTCTCTCTTCCACTTCTTGAAGACAGTGACCTACCCGCGTCAATAGGCTTCTGCTCATCATCACAGGTTGCTTCCACTTTATCTAATAATGGACTTTGCAGATTAATGTCTTTATGAAGAATTTTTTCAGCTTTCTCATCACAGCCTTTCACATAGTAATCATAAGACTTATTTTTTCCTGAATCCATCCCCTCAGCCATTGGGTATTCTGCAACTGACTGCATCAACAATTCTCGGATCTCACCGTCATCATATATGCCATCCTCTCTGACACACCCCACATTATCCTCGAATGTTCCACCTGGACGAAGCGCTTCTTCTACAGGTTCTGAGTTTGACTGCAGTACTGAGGAGTCAAACCCTCGTAAAGTACTACCAAGACTAACACGAAGCACATTTGCAGACTTATGTCGTAGGGAAGGATGTATTGATGAGATTGGAAAATTAAATTCTTGCTCACTAGCTCCAACAACTAGCTTCCCTTTATCACCGTTAGAACCCATAACAGAAGCAAAACTAGTAGGCGGCTTTATGTCTATTGAACTAGATGTCTTACAAAACAGATCAATTTGACATGCATCTTGATCAGGAACATCATCAAGATTACCCTCCCATGAATCCATGAGAATACTCAGATCCCAGTTAAATCTATTAGTGCGTGCAATATCATCAGCATCATTGTTAATCAAAGATAGAGAAAGCAACGAAGGATTTACAGTTCCACGCATCAGATAACTCCGCTTAGTATTTGAATTAACCAAAGAAGAAACATGAATTTTCTTGGGGACTAATGACTGTTCAACGTGCCCTGAATCGGCAGGAAGTTCAATTTCCCCTTGTTTGGAAACAACTTCCTTCTTGATAGAAACTTTTACCGCACCTATAGCTTCCTTGCCAACTAATTTTTCAGCCAAGTCTGGTTTCACTAGATCGTCAACATTTATTGAAGGATGGATGGGTACATTAGGATTGAGCACAGAGTACCACCTCTTCCTAATAGGAAGACCAGACAAAGAGTTACTAGACTGACGGGAAAGAGCTCCAGGCTGCAAATACATGATGAAATAGAGTAATATTAAAAAACAAATAAAGTGTTACATAGTTAGACCAATTTTCAACAGCAAATAATAAATCAAATTGAGACCTCTTCATTTCCTAAAAATTGCATGATTCCAGAATCAGCTAAAGCTTTTATTTTCATCTCGAGTCGATATCAATCAAGCACAACCAAATCGTAGAACACAACTCAAAACACAAGATCACACTCCTCTAGTAGCACCCTTCAACCAGATATGCGAAAATATCAATACAATACGAAAGAAGAGAAACACAACATTCATACTCGCAAGAAAAAAATATAAAAGAATTAAAAAAATATTGTATCTAACAATGCAGTACAATACAATGACTAATGGTTAACAATCATCCAGAGAAAAACAAATAAAAAAAAACTAATCTTGATTTAAATTACTGGAAAATCGGAGAAAATCATCAAAATTCTACAAAATAGACATATAAATCCTACGATTACTAGTAAACTCAAAAAGGTTCGGATAGAGGCATAGTTGAGTTATTGATTAAAGATATATATATCCTATACAAGTAACAACAAAGTCAATATTTGTCACTCATCAGATCCTATATCAGATAACAATCCAAAAATTCAAGAACAAAAAACAGAACTTTACCTAAAAAAAAACATCAAAAACACCCCAAAAAATGAACAATTAAATAGCACGCTGATATATATATATATGAAGGAAACAAATGAGAACCTTTTTCTTTGTTCTTAGACAACAAAAAAGGGGAGAAGAGACTTTACTTGCTGAAATTTTTGTTATGTTTCTTTTTAGTATAATGTCAAATAATTGTTCTTATCTTATATATGAATCTTAGTTAGGGTTTGTAGAGAATCTTAAAGATATTCTTACCAAATTTATCATTGAACATTAATTAATTATCCAGATAAGTCTTTTCTAGCAAATATTAATTTTGTCTTCTCTATGATGCTTATATAAGAAATGAAATCTAAGGGCTAAGCGTAATTCTTTTTTTTTTGTCGATGACTCCTTTATATTTTTTTTCAACTAACAAACAAAAATGCAAGTTGTGTAGCAAATATTTTAAGGAAGTATGATCAAAGCTATAGGAAAGTTGTTAATCTAGATAAATCAGCAATTTATTTAAGTAAAAATGTTAGAGAGGCAGAGAAACTTGAGATATCATTGTTGCTTGGACAATGATAAATAATTTACCTGACTAAGTATTTGAGTTTACCGGCTGTTGTGGGACATTTCAATAAAAGATACTATAGTTTATAAAGGAGAGAATCATGATGAAAATAAAAGGATGGAAGGCTAAAATTTACAAGTATTGCGGGAAAAGAGATTGTGCTTAAGTTTGTACTAGCAGTGATCCCTACATATACTTTGTCTTGTTTCCAACTCCGTAATGGTCTGTATAAGGAATTTACATCCCTCTTTTCAAATTACTGGTGGGGATAAATAAAGGAAAAACAAAGATGTATTTTGAGAAATGAAAAAGATTACGTGATTCTAAGTCAATAGGAAAATTAGGTTTTAGAGATGTAATAGCTTTTCATATGGTTTTATTAGCTAAGCAAGCTTGGCGAATTATATTGCAGCCGGATTCTTAAAAACAAATATTTTTCAAACTCAACATAATCTTCTGGATTATAGATATGGGAAAGTATTACGTGGGGAAGAGATCTTTTAACTAAAGGATTAAGGTGGAGAATTTCTAATGGAAAAAATATTAGTGTTTGGATCGACCCTTGGATACAAAATAATAATAGTTTTATTAGTATCCATGGGGATAGAAATTCAAATTTAGTGATTTCTGACTTAATTGATGAGAATATTATTGTTCATTATGTATTCCTAAGATACTTAAAACAAAAACTTTTAAAGAGTATTTTCAAAACTAGAAACTTAAAACCAGTAAAGAAATTAAACTTGAAACAAATTAGAAATATTGTTCAAAATATTTTTCTCAAAGAAAATTTAGTCCACTGAATGCACAGTATGTCCTTAAGGAAATTATTCCCCTCAAGTATCCGAGGTTAATGGAATATATCCTCCTAGGATTGAACGATCTTACTCATCGGTTTATTGGTATCTAAAATCATGGTGTCATCGAACCACTCAACGACAGTAAAGAGGAAACCCCTCTATTTATAGACAACAAAGGATAGTGTGAATATGTGCTTATTGTGCCTTATCCGAAAGGTCACAAACCTTTGAAAAAATTACAACCTTACGGAAGAGTCGCAACACTTCAAAAAAGTCACAACTCTTCCGAAAAGTCGCAAATCTTCAAGAAAGTCGCAACTTTTCTTAAAAGTCACAACTCTTCGGAAAAGTCACAACTCTTCAGAAAAGTCATAACTTTTCGTAAAAGTCATAACTCTTCATTTTCCATTCACACCTTTTAAAATACAACAAATATTCACACGTAAAAAATACAAGAGTTAAATACGATTTTTAAAATTGAAGATGTCCCCAGTGTCAACATCTTTGGTCTTGGATTCATTTTCATTAGAAAAAGAGTATTCATGATGGATAGGTGTACGAAGATACAACCTCTTCTTAATAGGAAGAACATACGAAGAGTTACTAGTCTGTTGGGCAAGAACTCTAGGCTAAAAATACATGATGAAATAGAGTAATATTAAAAAAACAAAGCAAATATTACACTATTAGATCAATTTTCAACAACAAATAAGAAATTAGATCGATACCTCTTCATTCCTGAAAACTGGCATGATTCCAGAATCAGCTAAATCTAAAGCTTTATTTTTCATATTGAAACGATATAATTCAAGTCGTAGAACACAACTGAAACACTAGATCACACTCCTCTAACTAGTAGCATCCTGCAACTAGATCAAGGAGTAACTAACTAGTTTTACTAAAGCACTACTTCTTCCTCTTTAATACCTTGAGTGTGTATATATATATTCTTAGGGTATATACTATTAATCATGTGTTTAGAAATAGTATTCTAACAATTTTCAAGATTAAATATCTTGGTGGGAGATTGTTAGGGTATATACTATTAACCATGCATTTAGATATAGTACATTATAACAATCGTGATGGTTAAAAGTCTAAGTGGAATATTGTTGGGACATATACTATTAACCATGTGTTTAGATATAGTATTTATTATAGAATAATTATTTATTCATCTTTAGTAGATCATATATTCGTTTATGGTGTCTGTTTACTTATATAGTAGATGATTTAGTGTATAGAGTTTAAGCTTATACACAGATGATTAAATCATCAGTTCTTATAAGTATAAAAAAATTTGTTCACATTCTAAGATGGGAGTTGGACATGCCATCGGTACGGTTGTAGAATAATATTATATGTAGTTTATCTTGAGTATGAGAATGGTATAGTTCCAATTTCTTGTGCTAGTATATTTTGTATGTATTGAACGGGACCGAGTAGAGATAGTTACTTTAGACTGACCGACAAAAGCATATTCTCTAAACTATTAAATGTACTCATATTCTTAATCCTAATATAACTATTATGATCTGTATATGTTAACTATCATTTTGATTTATTAAAAGGTTAGATTCTAAGATGGGTCGATATGCCTGGTAGATATATATTGGTCAAATAATAAATTAGTTGACGGAATTCATGTCTCGATATACAAATTGATGATATGCCTTTTTGAGAAGCTTATAACTTTTCATCGTATCAAACCTTGCAAGTGGATTATGAATCTGACACATGAAATAAGTTAAGTAGTGCTCTAAAGGAAATTGATCATTGAATGAAATTTGTCAGTAATTTAATTATTGATTAGTATCTATAATCTTAACATGGAGAATTACATGTTGGTTTGATGGGGAATTTCGAAATATAAATGGAGGAGTGCAATTACGAATTTCTAGTGGAATGATTTGTAATTTATTATGGTAAAAATAATTCAAATTAATTATTTAGAATTATTTCCATAATAGAAAGCCTCAGTAATTAATTATGTGGTTCCTACCGTGCTCATATTTAACTAGAACTCAGAATCTATTCTAAGGAAAAAAAGAGATGTATGTGTCTTTCTTTATTCTAAGGAAAGAGAGAAGTATGTGCCTTTCTCTATTCTAAGGAAAGTGAGAAGTATATGAGTTTTTCTATTCTAAGGAAAGGGAGAAGTACATGATTTTTTCTATTCTAAGGAAAGATAGATGTACATGTATTTTTCTATTCTAAGAAAAGACATGATAGAAATCTCTATAAATAGGGATTCTTCTAATCCTTGAAAGATAAGTTTTCTATATGATACTTGCCCACCCAAATATTGCGAGAGTTCGAAAGTAAACTTGGGATCTCTGTAGAAGACCGCAGAACTTCCGTCCAGGTTGTGGACTAGCATGTGGATTCGTTTGAAGGTTCTAGCATGTGGATTTTATTGAAGATATCTGCTCACGCTTCAAGAGATAATCCTTGAATGAAATTTCAGAAATTTTATGTGATCTAGAATGATTCTATATGTTCTAGCATAAACTATGTGTTGTCTATTATTCATGTAAGTTGTGTGCTTCCGTTGTGCATATAGTTTTCCAACAATTTGCATCAGAAGTCATACTTACATCTTTATAGATAACCTAAAATATATTTATGTGCTATTTTTAAATTAATGGAACCCAAATTGAAAATATTTCATCAGTTAAAAGAAAAGTTAAAGTTTGGTGGTTAGTTTTTTATTTAATAAATGGCAATAAGAACTTTTGCACATGTAATTATTTTTTTATCGGCGGCTAGTTGCAAATTTTTTTTAGGGTTGTTTCTTATTAATCCATCAAATTTGCAAAACTCGATAAGAAAGAGAATCATAGATGTTGTTGATGAACAAATTATCATTAAACTGATTGTGAATTATTTTTTAACTTTATGATATTTGTTCTTGATTGATTGTTGATTCCAAATCTTATAAAGTAACAGTGGTAGTCACTATTCACGTCAATTTGATTATTTTTTTCTTTTTGTTCAATAATTATTTGAGCATGTTATTCATTACATATATATATATATATATATCAATTTGTATAAATTAAAAAAATTTTGGTTAATAAATAGTTATCACTTAAGTGGTTTATTTATTTGAAATAGTTGAAAATTCTTTAGACTTTATACATGTGATAATATATTTTGTAATACATGAATTGAAATTATGATTAATAAATAGGATTTACTAAATGGTCTATTTATTTGAGTCAGTAGAACATCCTCAATTCATCATGTATAAATTATTCTAAGTGAATATTAGTGGTAAAATATTTATTTACATAAATGGTGGTTTACCTTAAAATACTAGTAATGCTTAATTAATTCAGGAGAAGAGATATCGAGGTTTTCACTCAAAAGAGAGAAACATAATATCTTGAATTCTCAAGTGTATTAATTTAGAGAATAATTTGTTATAGGAAGGTATTGAGTGTCTTAGCCAAAGGAAGGACACAACATATGTTTCATGCTCATGAGATAATTATAAAAAGAGAATGAAAATCTGAATCAAGTTATTTTAATCTTTAACTATGTATAAAACGATTATTTTTTAAATTTGGTCATAGTTTAGGTGGTCATGAATTTTCTAATCTCTGATTAACATGAAATTTGATGGTTCCATCGAAAATTATTTAGATGTGTTATAAGTAGTTTCTCGGATTAAAATTTGATCTGAATATGATAAACTCATATTGTTTTCATTCTAAAGATACTTAAATCACTTGAATTTGAATTTGATCATAGCTTTAGAAATAATTTTTATAGACTCCAATTGACCTGAAATTTGGTAAGTTCATTGGTGACGGATTAGTAAGAAATACTCATTGCTATGTGGTTATAGTTTTGAGGCCCTTAAAATAGTTTTAAGTTGTTCTTTGGAATTAAAATATGATTTAGTATGAATATAATCATTTATATCAATTTTATTTATGTTAAATGTGGTACATGATTACACGTGATCAGTTAACATGAATTGATATATGATAATGATATGGATTTGATTATTTTTCTTAAATCGTTTGAATCTGAATTTGATCATAGCTTTGGAGATAAATATTATTTTTGAACTCTGATTGATCTGAAATTCGGTAGGTTCATCACGAAAAATCAAATTAAGAATACTCATTGTTATACAGTGATTTGTAATTTGAGGTCGTTCAGATGATGTTTTTGGATAATTTTTTCTTGTATCTTGAAAATTAATTTTACTGAAAATTACTCACCTATGATACAGTGCTGATAGAGATTGTTCTCTATGGTCTTCATAACTAAATTTTAGTGAAGTATTAAGTTCATGTGTTGTCTTAGACCTTCCTCCATATCAGATGAAATTAATACAAGTCATTAAAATTTAATCTCTAGTTTTGATGATCAGTATTGACTCTCCCTAGTAAAGCTTGAGATTGAGCCTTTATGATGAATTATGACTAGAATTGTTTGAAGATAAAGCTTGTGACTTGAATGTCTTGTGATCTAGCTATGTATGATGATAGAATGCAGTAAAGCTTTGAGAGTAAGGCTTGTAGTCATGAATGTTGATCACTAGGATTTTGAGAGTAAAGCCAATGTTATGAGTTATGTATGCTAAGGCTTTGAGAGTAAAGTCTATAAGAGAATAGAAGTCTAATAGGTAGAAAAATTATGGTGAAAGGCCTATACTCGCCTAACCTACCTTATCAATGCTTGAATGTATAAAGTGATAGAATCACTTGAACATGGATTGATTGTCAAGGATGTTCTTCCATGAGACATGAATGTTAAGCAAGGCTTAATAGTGAGCTTAGGGGTGTATGCTTAACCCCTAGGGGATATTGACAATTAGATGAAGTGTCACATAAGGTAGGGTCTGGGCTCCAAGTTGAGAGGAGAACCACACCTAGTTGATGTGAGGACTATCCAAGTTAAAGGGGGAACTCTTACATAGTAGAGTGCTGGTTTTCCCAAAGTTAAGTCTCATGAGATGGAAGCCTTCACATAGTGGAGTTAGGGTTTCTATTAGCAATCTCCGTATCCAGTGAACTAAGACATACTTTAAGAAGTATCTCCCAGTGTTCAAAAGCATTAATGGACTTAGACATGCTCAAGGAAGTATCTCATAGGGTTCAACCTATTAATGAACTAAGATGTGCTTAAGGAAGTATCTCGTAGTGTTCTAAGGTTTAAAGAGAGGGACTAGTTTCCAACCAAGAAGTATGAGTATGAGGACCTAAAAGTGGTACTTAGCATGAATAGTATTATGGGATTCTATTCATGCATGGCACAAGTATGACTATGGTTACCTAAGAAGTGTTCCTCTTGTATGAAGTATGTTTTGATAGATTGTTGCTATAGTTGCCTTCCATGATACGTTTAACTAAAGGTGAGAGATTCCCTTGTCTACGAGAAGTAAGCTAAAGACTAGATCAAATATGATAAAGAAGTATGGTGGCCTAAAAGTGGTACTTAGCTTAGGTGGGATTATGGGGTCTCATCTATGCATTGCACAAGTATAACTTGAAGGTTACTTATGAAGTTCTCTTATGTGAAAACTCTCTTGTTTGTGAGAAGTAACCTAAGGATATGATTATGAAATGGTAAGTATTAATATGGTGACTTCAAGGTTATTCTTAGTGTGAATGGTATTATGGGATGGCCTTCATGCATTGCACAAGTGTGTATTGAGGTTACTTAGGAGTATAGTGCTCACATGATATGAAGGTCTAGGTGTAGATGATGCCATGAACACAATGTATCTTCTATGCTCAAGAACTATGTCTTATGTTGACTTATGCTTATATGATGCTTATTTTGGAGATTATGCTTATGACTATGTTATTGTCTCTTTTGCTTATGTCTCATGTTGACTAACCATTTTGAGATTCTCTTATGATGTTATGCTAGTTATAATATTTAGTACTTTTTTACTAACGTACACTCTTGCCTACATTCTAATCAAATGTAGGGTTCGGTGATTTGAGGTCAATTCTCGAGGATAGGTTTCTAAGGAGCAAGAAGTTGAAGACTTGGTGAGTCCTCATAGTATCGAGGATAAACCACCATTTCCTTTATGTCTTTTATTTATGTTTGAGACTATTGTATGGGCTGTGTCCCAAGAGTTTATTCAAAGGTGTATTAGATGGTTTGAGACAAAGTGTAGTAAGACTTCCGCTTGCGTTTTATAAAGACTTCGATTGTATGGATAAATTTTTTAAAATTTCTGTACTTTTCTATTATCTTATGTTATGATATGCTAAGGGCTTGTACGAGACCCCTTCAGAGTCAAGTACGTCATGTTACATCTAGGGTGTACCTCTGGGTCGTGACTAACTTGGTAATCAGAGCACAAGGTTTAGAATGGTTCTAGGATTGTCTCAAACCACGTCTAGTAGAGTCTTGTTCATAAATTTTAAGCGCGCCACATTTATGAATAAGAGGCTATTGGATGTTTAGGAAACTTCACTTCTTTATTCTCTAAGTCATCCCATAGAGTTTAACTCTATAAGGTCTCTCTCCTACTCGTTATCTGATGGTATTTAGGATATGACTGCTCGAAGGACTCATGCTACAAGGAGTGAGGGAGAAAGGTTGGTTGTGATTCCAATTATGGCTATGTGATTAGATAGACTTTGATGTTGTCTTTAGTATAAATGGGTTGTATTATGGTTATGTGCATTTGATGGTAGAACCTGGCTTAGTCATGATGAGTTTTGAAGTAGGTTGATAGATTTGATGAATAGGGTGTTTGAATAATGCCTAGATGGGTTGAGTGAATAGACTCCACTAAGAAAGGTAGAAGTGTAATTCACCTTGGGTTTAGAATCATCTTGTATGAAGGGTGTGAAAGTTTATTGATAACTTGCTCCGACCTTAGAATTGAAAGAAATGATGTTTAGAAGAGTCCATATAGGCTTACTCCCAAAGAGGAGATGATGTGCTTAGATAGAAAGGTTGTTGACTGTTCTTGATGTTCATGATTTAGGTTGGCTTGAAAATTCTCACCTTGAGAGGTGTAGTAAGTTTTGGGAAGTTTAGTCCCGGTTTTATAGGTTTCATATGAGATCTTGAGTAACATTGGTGAGGTTGCTTGTGAGCTAGAGTTACTTAATGAGAACCTCTCTAATTTAGAAGTATCGGTTGAGATCTTAGACCGGCTAGTTAAGAAAAAGAAGAACGAGGAAGTTGTTTCCATGAAAATGTTGAGGAGTGATTTTTTAGTAAGGGTTTTAGTTGAGGGTGCTACTTGGGAGGCCTAGGGCTAATGAGAAGTCCCGATATCCTCATCCTTTTTCCTTGTGTTCCTCCTTTAGCATTAAGATCTTGAGATGATAAGTTCCTCTTGATTTTCTTTTTATGAGAAGTCATGTGTGATTTATATGTTTCCATGATTTCCTTATATGCATGTTCATGAAAGAGTTTAGGTCTTGATAGAAATGACTTTTATATATTGTTTTGCCTCATGTTGTAGTGCATTTGAGTAGTGTTGCATATAGACTTCATGAGATGAATTAATGAGCATGCCTTAGTTCAGAGTTGAGAGATTCCTCCTTGAATAAATGCTTTTGACGGTAAATCACATTTATGCTCCATGAGTACATGATGAGCATGTTTTAGCTAGGAGATGTTAGTTTCTCCTTGAATATGAGTAGATATAGAATTTCATGCATTTTGGGTTGTTAGATGTAGTTTCTAATCCCTTGTGTTGCATTGAGTATGTTTAGCTTGGAATTGAAGTTTTTCCTATTTTGTTCATGTGCATGTAGATGTGTTGCATGCATGATGGGCTTCTAGTCTAGAGTCGTTTCGTTTAAGAGGTCTTTCGAAATGTCATTCGAGGATGAATGTTCCCAAGGGGGAGATATTGTAACACCCGGAAAACTAGTAGACTAAACTACAACTTTACGAGGGAGTTTTAGAGTTTGATATGAGGGTTAAGATCATAAAATCACTTCCCGTACTTAGAATGAGGGGTTTAGGGGTTAAACGTCAAGGTACGACTCCCCAAGGACCAACCAAGGGGTCCTTGAGGAGGACCCTAACAACAGACAAAATATCTGTCCAAAACTGTGGCCTCCCACGAAGGGCATCCACGAGCCGTGGACGGACCCACGCCCCGTGGGAAGGGGTCATGGGTCAAGGCCGTTGTTGACCCCGCTCTTACAAGCCCCAGTACCCATCCATGATTGACCATCACGGTCCGTGGACGTGGTCTCGTGGGTGGGGCAGTGGTGAGCTTAAAATATTTTAAGTTGGGGACTTAGGGTTTAATTCCAAATTAGCTAGGGGTTAAGTGGGGACGGTTTATTAGTAATTAAACCCCCAATATATTCCTAATAGACCCTTAATTAGAAGATTCCAAATCATTATTTTAGATACACCAAAGAACCCGATTCCCTCAAGAAATTCTCTCTCTAGAAGTAAAGAAGAAGAAGAAGAAGAAGAGAAGCAATCTAGGTCGAAATTCTCCAATTATGGAAGCTTGGTGAGGGCATTATATCCAAGGTATGTTAGCTTATTCATCTATGGATTCTTCCATCCATAGATCCCCCTAGAATCCCCCCAATTGTGAAGAAAATCCCCAATTCTAGCTAGGGTTTCTTCCTATGGTGTGGGTAGTGTTGAGTATGGTTCCAATTGATTGGATAATACTTGTTTATGATTGTTTTAGTATTGAATCGTGATATATTGATGATATTATATGCTTTACATGGCTAACCCTAGTTTAATTGATGAAATTGAAGAATGTGGGTTTATCCCTTGTGAAGTGAAAATTGAAGACTTAGAGTTGATCTTCTAGAGTTGATGTCAGGCAGAGTAATTATCCAAGAAGCATATTAAAATTAATTGAATTAGATTAAAGTATATATGATTGATCATGACTAGTAAAGCTTGAGATTGAGCCTTTATGATGAATTATGACTAGAATTGCTTGAAGATGAAGCTTGTGACTTGAATGTCTTGTGATCTAGATATGTATGATGATAGAATGAAGTAAATCTTTGAGAGTAAGGCTTGTAGTCATGAATGTTGATCACTATGGTTTTGAGAGTAAAGCTAATGTGATTAGTTATGTATGCTAAGGCTTTGAGAGTAAAGTCTATAAGAGAATAGAAGTCTAATAGGTAGAATTGTGGTGAAAGGCCTATACTCACCTAACCTACCATATGAATGCTTGAATGTATAAAGTGATAGAATCGATTGAACATGAATTAATTGTCAAGGATATTCTTCCATGAGACATGAATGTTAAGCAAGGCTTAATAGTGAGTCTAGGGGTGTATGCTTGACCCCTAGGGGATATTGACAATGAGATGGAGTGTCACCCAAGGTAGGGTCCGGGCTCCAAGTTGAGAGGAGAACCACACCTAGTTGATGTGAGGACTATCCAAGTTAAAGGGGGAACTCTTAAATAGTAGAGTGCGGGTTTTCCAAATGTTAGGTCTCATGAGATGGAAGCCTTCACATAGTGGAGTTAGGGTTTCTATTAGCAATCTCCGTATCCAGTGAACTAAGACATACTTTAAGAAGTATCTCCCAGTGTTCAAAAGCATTAATGGACTTAGACATGCTCAAGGAAGTATCTCATAGGGTCCATCTTAATATTGAACCTAGACATGCTTAAAGAAGTATCTCATAGGGTTCAACCTATTAATTTACTAAGATGTGCTTAAGGAAGTACCTCATAGTGTTCTAAGGTTTAAAGAGAGGGACTAGTTTCCAACCAAGAAGTATGAGTATGAGGACCTAAAAGTGATACTTAGCATGAATAGTATTATGGGATGCTATTCATGCATGGCACAAGTATGACTTATGGTTACCTAAGAAATGTTCCTCTTGTATGAAGTATGTTTTGATGGATTGTTACTATAGTTTCCTTCCATGATATGTTTGACTAAAGGTGAGAGATTCCCTTGTCTACGAGAAGTAAGCTAAAGACTAGGTCAAATATGATAAAGAAGTATGATGGCCTAAAAGTGGTACTTAGCTTAGGTGTGATTATGGGGTTTCATCGATGCATTGCACAAGTATAACTTGAAGGTTACTTATGAAGTTCTCTTATGTGAAGATTCTCTTGTTTGTGAGAAGTAAGCTAAGGATATGACCATGAAATCGTAAGTATGAATATGGTGACTTCAAGGTTATGCTTAGTGTGAATGGTATTATGGGATGGCCTTCATGCATTGCACAAGTGTGTCTTGAGGTTACTTAGGAGTATAGTGCTAACATGATATGAAGGTCTAGGTGTATACTATGCCATGAACACAATGTATCTTCTATGCTCAAGAACTATGTCTTATGTTGACTTATGTTTATATGATGCTTATTTTGGAGATTATGCTTATGACTATGTTATTGTCTCTTATGCTTATGTCTCATGTTGACTAACCATTTTGAGATGCTCTTATGTTGTTATGCTAGCTATCATATTTAGTACTTTTGTACTAACGCATACTCTTGCCTACATTCTAATCAAATGTAGGGTTCGGTGATTTGAGGTCCATTCTCGAGGATAGGTTTCTAAGGAGCAAGAAGTTGAAGACTTGGTGAGTCCTCATAGTATCGAGGATAAAGCCACAATTCCATTAAAATTTCCATACTTGTCTATTATCTTATGTTATGATATGCTAAGGGTTTGTACGAGACCCCTTCGGGGTCAAGTATGGCATGTTACATCTAGGGTGTACCCCTGGGTCGTGACACCTTGGGGAGTTACTGCCTAGCCAACACGGACCACACCACGGGTCGTGGTCCTCACCACTGGCCGTGGTGGTGGTCATGAAGGTGAGGCAGTGCTTGGGGAAGCTTGGGCAGCTTTGGCCCTTTCCCCTTGGCCCTTGCCCTCTTCCTTGGCTTGAACCCTCACACTAAATCCTAGTTTAGCCTACTAGTTTTCGGGGTGTTACATAGAATACGAAAATCGGTAAAATTTAGGTTAACCTGCTCTGGGGCTCATTTGAACTAGAAAATTAGCTGTTTTTCCGCTCGGGACCAAATGGCTCCATCACTAAGGTCTTAACGAACGTCCATGAAAATTTCGGCAAAAACATGGCTGGAATCCCGGATAACCAAAAATCCATGGACTATAGCAGAGGAAAGTCGGTAAAATCTGGGTTTGCCAGCTCTAGGGCTCGTTTGAACTTGAAAATGGGCCGGTTTGCCCCTCGGGACAAACTGGCTCCGTTACTAAGGTGTTAATGGACGTCCATGAAAAATTTCGGCAAAAAATGGCAAGAATCCCGGATCACTAAAAATCCATGGACGCACACGAAAATCCATAAAATTTGGGTTTACCTGCTCTTGGGCTTGTTTGAACTTGAAAATGGGCCGGTTTGCCCCTCGGGATAAACTGGCTACATTACTAAGGTCTTAACGGATGTCTATGAAAAATTTCGGTAAAACAATTGACGGAATCCTGGATCACTAATAATTCATGGACTATATAGCACACGAAAATCGGTAAAATATGGGTTTACCTACTCTGGGGCTCGTTTGAACTTAAAAATGGACCGGTTTGCCCCTCGGGATAAACTGGCTTGATTATTTAGGTCTTACCGGATGTCCATGAAAAATTTCGGCAAAAAAGTGGTCAGAATCCCGGATCACAAAAAATACATGCACTATAGCACTATAAAATGGCCGGAATCTTGGATCACCAAAAATCTATGGACTATAACACATGAAAAATTGGTAAAATTTGGGTTTACCTGCTCTGGACTCGTTTGAACTTGAAAATGTGCCAGTTTGCCCCTCGTGACCTACTGGCTCCATTACTAAGGTCTTAATGGATGTCCATGAAAAGTTTCGGCAAGAAAATGGACGGAATCCCGGATCACCAAAAATCCATAGACTAACACACGAAAATTAGAAAAATCTGGTTTACCTGCTCTAGGGCTCATTTGCACTTGAAAATGGGCTGCTTTTTCCCTCGGGACCAACAGACTCCATTACTAAGGTCTTAACAGACATTCATGAAAATATTTGGCAAAAAAAAGGGCCGGAATCCTAGAACAACAAAAATCTATTCACTATAGCACACGAAAATCGGTAAAATCTAGGTTTACCTGCTCTGGGGCACGTTTGAACATGAAAATGGCCCGTTTTGCCCCTCGGGAAAACCTGGCTCCATAGCTAAGGTCTTAACGGACGTCCATGAAAAATTTTGGCAAAAAAATGGCCGGATTCCTGGATCACCAAAAATCCATGGACTATAGCACACGAAAATCAGTAAAATCTAGGTTTACCTGCTCTAAGGCTCGTTTGAACGTAAAATTGGGCCGGTTTGCCCCTCGGGACCAGCTGGCTCCATTACTAAGGTCTTAACAGACGTTCCTGAATTTTTTTTGCAAAGATATGGCCGGAATCCTGGATCAGCAAAAATCCATGGACATAGCACATGAAAATCAGTAAAATCTTGGTTTACCTACTCTTGGGTTCGTTTGAACTTGAAAATGAGCCGGTTTGCCCCTCGGGACCAACTGGCTCCATTCCTAAGGTCTTAACGGACGTCCATCAAAACTTTCAGAAAAAAAAGGCGGAATCAAGGATCACCAAAAATCCATGGACTATGCACATGAAAATTGGTAAATTTTAGGTTTACCTGCTCTGGGCTCGTTTGAACTTGAAAATGGGCCGCTTTGCCCCTCAGGACCAACTGGCTCCATTACTAAGGTGTTTGTCACGACCCAGGGGTACACCTTAGATGTAACATGGCGTACTTGACCCCGAAGGGGTCTCATACAAGCCACTTAGCATATCATAACATAAGATAATACAAAAGTTAGAAAATTTTAAAACTTTATCCATACAATCGAAGTCTTTATAAAAGCAAAGTGGAAGTCTTACTACAGTATCTCAAACCATCTAATACAACTTTGAATACACTTGGGTCACAGCCCATACAATAGTCGCAAGACATGAAAATAAAAGACATAAAGGAAAGGTGATCAAATCCTCGATGCTATGAGGACTCACCAAGTCTTCCACTCCTTGCACTTCTAGAAACCTATTCTTCAAGAATGGAACTCAAAATCGCCGAACCCTATATTTGATGAGAATGTAGGCAAGAGTATGCGTTATTTCAAAAGTACTAAATATGTTAGCTTGCATGACATCATAAGAGCATAACATAAGGGTTAGCAAACATAAAACATAAGTCATAAGCATAAGAGACAATAACATAATCATAAGCATAATCTCCAACATAGGCATAATATGAGCATAAGCAACATAAGGCATAATCCAATAACATAGGAAATACCACATATTCATAAGCTTAGTCCATACTCAAATCCTCTTAACATAAGAGAAACTTCATAAGTAACCTTCAAGTTATACTTGTGCAATGCATAGATGAGATCCCATAATCTCATCTAGGCTAAGTACCACTTTTAGGCCATCATACCTCTTTATCATATTTGATCTCATCATTAGCTTACTTATCATAGAAAAGGGAATCTCTCACCTTTAGTCAAACATAACATGGAAGGCATCTATAGCAACAATCCATCAAAACATACTTCATATAAGAGAAACACTTCTTAGGTATCCATAAGTTATACTTGTGCAATGCATGGATAAGACCCCATAATCCTACCCACACTAAGTACTCCTTTAGTTCATCTTACTGATACTTCTTGGTTGGAGACTAGTCCCCCTCTTTAAAACCTTTGAACACTAAGAGGTACTTCCTTAAGCACAACTTAGTTCACTATTAGGTTGAATAGTATGAGACACTTCATTAAGCATACTCTTAGTTCCTTATTAATTTCAACCCTAGGAGACACTTCTCAAGCATATCTAAAATCATTGTTTACTTGAACACTAGGAGATACTTCACTAAGTACATCTTTGTTCATCATGGTCTTGAACTCTAGGAGATGCTTCCTCAAGCATAATCTTAGTTCATTAATTGTGTTGGACTCTAGGAGATGCTTCTTCAAGCACAATCTTAGTCCATTAGGTTTGAACTCTAGGAGATGCTTCATAAAGCATAATCTTAGTTCACTACTAATCTTTTTGTACTTGGAATATAGCCTTAACCGAAATGAGAACATATGAGCTATCACATGATCCCTCCCGGTGTGACCCACACCATCAAGGGTTTGTCCACTTGCCGAAGGTAGAACCGGTTTGTTAGCTTAGTCGGATCTACTAGCTAACTTTTCTATGGGTCACGTAGTTATGGGATACGGAGATTGCTACTAGAAACCCAAAACTCCACTAGGTGAAGGGTTCCATCTCATGAGACATACTTTGGGAAATCCGGACTCTACTAGGTGAGAGTTCCTATTTTGGAAGCCCAAAGTCAACTAGGTGGGAACCTCTATCTCATTTCAATATCCACTCGGTGCTAGGCCTAAATCCCACAAGATAATTATTAAGTCTCTACTTCGATTCAAGTTTAATGGAAGGATGTCCTTGACAATCAATCCAAGTTAATTCACTAAATAACTCTTTAGACCATTCGTGAGAAACTATCACCATCCATGATCTAGACATAAAGGCTCCTTAGCCTTTGGTTCAATTAGGTGAGAAAAGCCTTTCAACCCTAGAACCATTACTATGTGAGAACACCTTTCACATTAAGTTGATTATGAGTTCATGAGAATAACCCTACAATCAGCCCACAACAACAACCTAATCATTAACAAATCACTCTCAAAGTGTTCATAAGTCATGTACATAGATTCATACAAACATGCATCATATCATATTTTTCCCTCTTAGGGTAAAATCTCATATCAAATTAACATATCTAAAATTACTACATTAGACATGGATTCCATCATAACTCAAGTGATTATATCACATCATACAATCTATCATTCATGAGGTAGATTAGCTTTACTCTCAAAGCCCTAGTGATCAACATTCATAACTACAAGCCTTACTCTCAAAGCTTTACCTCTTATAATCATCATACATATCTAGATCACAAGACATTATAGTCACAAGCTTCATCTTTAAGCAATTCTAGCCATAAATCATCATAAACGTCCAACTTCAAGCTTTACTAGTCATGTCTATTTGCTTTTATTCTTGAACAATTACTATACATAACATCAATTCTAGAAGATCATCTATGAATCCTCAATTTCACTTCACAAGGCATAAACCCACATTCATCAATTTAATCAATTAGACTAGGGTTAGCAATAGACAACATGTTATATCATCAATATATCATGATTCAATACTAAATCAATCATAAACAAGTACGATCAACTCAATTGGAATCATACTTAACACTACCCACAACATAGGAAGAAACCCTAGCTAGAATTGGGGTTTATCTTCACAATTGGGGGAAATCTAGGGGGCTCCATGGATGGAAGAATCCATGGATGAATAAGCTAACATACCTTGATTATAGAGCACTCACAAAATCTTGCAACAATGGAGGAATTTGACCTAGCTTTCTTCTCTTCTTCTTCTTCTTCTTCAGTTTCTAGAGAGAGAATTTCTTGGAGGGAATTGGGTTGATTTGGGTTCTTTGTTCAATTGAAAATAATGATTTAGATCAGTGTATTTTGGGGTATATTAGGTTTATATAGGTGGTCTAATTCCTAATAAAATGACCCTACTTAATAACTAACTAATTCTAGAACATTCCCCTTAACCCCAACTTAACCGACTTAATGGAGTTCACTGCCCAACCCACGAGACCCCGACCCACGAACCGTGAGTGGGTCCACGGGCCGTGATGGTCCTCCATGGATGGGGTACTGGAGCATGTCTTGAACCCCTTGACCCACGACCCCTCACCCATGGGGAGTGGGTCACCCCACGGGGCATGAGTCCCCAATCGTGGGTGGGATGTTTTTGGATAACTTTTGGGTAGTTTCTAGGGTCCTCTTCAAAGACCCTTGGTTGGTCCTTGCGGAGTCGTACCTTGACGTTTAACCCCTAAACCCTTCATTCTAAGTACGGGAAGCCAAATACGAGAAGCCAAATCTATGACTCTAACCCTCACGTCAAACTCTAGGACCCTCACATATGGTCCTAGTTTAGTCTACTAGTTTCTGGGTGTTACAATATCTCCCATTCGGAACATTCATCCTCGAATGGCGATTCTAAACACTTCTTTAACGGAAACGACTCTAGAATAGCAGCCCATCATGCATGCAACTCATCTAAATGCATATAACAAAGGAGGAACTTCATCTCCAAGTTAAACATATTCAATGCAACACAAGGAAGTAGAAACTACTTCTAACAACCCAAAATGCATGAAATTCTCATAACTAGTCATGTTCAAGGAGGAACTACCTTCTCCTAGCCATAACATGCTCAACATACGCTCATGGAGCTCATATGCAATTTACTCTCAAAAAGTATTTATTCAAGGAGGAATCTCTCAACTCCAACTAAGGCATGCTCATATATTCATATCATGAAGTCAAATAGGCAACTCATACTCAATGCACTACAACATGAGGAAATAATCATGCAAACTCATTTTCTTTTAATTCACAACCGTTCATGAACATGTATCATATAAGGAAATCATGGCAACACATAAACACACAATAACCTTGCTAATTTAGGCACACTATCTCCCCCTTGGGAGAAGGCCTATACAAACTCTTCTAAACATCATTCATACTAAAAACAACTTTAAGGCCTAACATATCAAGTCACAAAAGACAAGTAATCCGGAATCTACCAAAGCAAAAAAACACATCCCGGTAGTCAATATCCGGGGTACACTCTTGTTCACCTCTAGCTTGGAGAACATACAACATATTTTTGTTTGGAAGCATTGGAATCCATACCACTAAGAGAAGCTTGCTTGGCCTCTCTATCTTTAGCCCTAAGTATTGGACAATCTCTCATCTTGTGACCCTCATTACCACAACCATAACAACCATCCTTGCCGGCTAGACACCTACCATAATGCTTCCTTCCACACTTAGTGCAAGTAGGCTTAAGAAACACAGATTCAATATTACTCCCTCTTTGAGGCTTAGGGTTAGAAACCCTCTCTTGGTTGGAAAGCTTTTGTTGGGTCCTAGGTTGACCATATCCATCGGATCTATCATTGGAGAAATTCCCATCACTGGTCCTAGCCCTTTTTACCTCCCTATTCTTGTCTTGGAGTTTCTCATCCTCCATTTGTTGGGCATACACCATGAGACATAAGATATCCATATTATCATGAAGCATTGCCGAAAATAATGTGACATGAGATATCCATATTATCATGAAGCATTGCCGAATGACATTCTTTTCTCACCAATATAGACACACCCGTCAAGTACCTACTCATCATATCCCTTGAATCCGCCACCAAAGCTGGAGCATACTTGGACAATTGAGTAAACTTTAGAGAATATTCTTGAACACTCATACCTCCTTGACGAAGGTTAATGAACTCTTCCACCTTAGCTTCCCTCAAATCTCGGGGAAAGAACCTATCAAGGAACATTGATTTGAACACTTCCCACTCTATTGGACCCGCTCCTACCGGTCTATTGTTCTTCAATTGAGTATATCATACTTGAGCCACACTCTTCAATTGGTAAGCGGCTAACTCCTCTTTCTCTACCGAAGTCACCCCCATGGCATCAATTATTTTATAAACCTCTTCCACAAATTCTTGAGGATCCTCTCCCACTTTGGAACCATGAAACTTGGGAGGGTTCATCCTCATAAACTACCTCAATCTAGAAGCCATGGAATTCATATTAGGATTCATCGGAGCAACCACTTCCCTATTGGCTTGCGCCGTCATGGCTTGAGCCAACATTTGGAAATCTTATCTAATCTCTGCATTCAACATCTCCGAAGGATCAATTGGAGCTTGAGGAGGGGCTTGGGGAGGAATCTCATGATCCACATTTTCTTCTTCATTTCTCCTAGCATTTGCCCTTGTATTAGCCATACCCTGAAAACATAGGGCACAAATTAGGACAAAAAACTTATAGAGTTAAACTCTATGGCACGACTTAGAGAATGAAGAAGTGAAGTTTCCTACTCATCTAATAGCTTCCTATTCATAAATGTGGCGCGCTTCACATTTATGAACAAGACTCTACTAGACGTGGTTTGAGATAATCCTAGAACCATTCTAAACCTTGTGCTCTGATTACCAAGTTTGTCACGACCCAGGGGTACACCCTAGATGTAACATGGCGTACTTGACCCCGAAGGGGTCTCATACAAGCCACTTAGCATATCATAACATAAGATAATAGAAAAGTACAAAAATTTTAAAACTTTATCCATACAATCGAAGTCATTATAAAAGCAAAGCGGAAGTCATACCACACTTGTCTCAAACCATCTAATACAACTTTGAATACTCTTGGGTCAAATCCCATACAATAGTCTCGAGACATGAAAATAAAAGACATAAAGGAAAGGTGATCAAATCCTCCATGCTATGAGGACTCACCAAGTCATCCACTCCTTGCACTTCTAGAAACCTATTCTTCAAGAATGGAACTCAAAATCGTCGAACACTACATTTGATGACAATGTAGGCAAGGGTATGCATTATTAAAAAAGTACTAAATATGTTAGCTAGCATGACATCATAAGAGCATAACACAAGGGTTAGCAAACATAAAACATAAGTCATAAGCATAAGACACAATAACATAAACTTAAGCATAATCTCCAACATAGGCAAAATATGAGCATAAGTCAACATAAGGAATAATCCAATAACATAAGAAATACCACATATTCATAAGCTTAGTCCATACTCAAATCCTCTTAACATAAGAGAAACTTCATAAGTAACCTTCAAGTTATACTTGTGTAATGCATATATGAGATCCCATAATCCCATCTAGGCTAAGTACCACTTTTAGGCCATCATACCTCTTTATCATATTTGATCTCATCATTAGCTTACTTCTCATAGACAAGGGAATCTCTCACCTTTAGTCAAACATAACATGGAAGGCAAATATAGCAACAATCCATCAAAACACACTTCGTAAAGAGAAACAATTATTAGGTAACCATAAGTCATACTTGTGCAATGCATCGATAATACCCCATAATCCTACCCACTCTAAGTACTCCTTTTGGTCATCTTACTCATACTTCTTTGTTGGAGACTGGTCCCCCTCTTTAAAACCTTAGAACACTAGGAGGTACTTCCTTAAGCACATCTTAGTTCACTATTAGGTTGAACACTATGAGACACTTCATTAAGCATACTCTTAGATCCTTATTAATTTAAACCCTAGGAGACACTTCTCAAGCATATCTAAGTTCATTGTTAACTTGAACACTAGGAGATACTTCACTAAGTATATCTTTATTCATCATTGTCTTGAACTCTAGGAGATGCTTCCTCAAGCATAATCTTAGTTCATTAATTGTGTTGGACTCTAGGAGATGCTTCTTCAAGTATAATCTTAGTCCATTAGGTTTGAACTCTAGGAGATGCTTCTTCATGCATAATCTTAGTTCACTAATAATCTTGTTGTAGTTGGGATATAGCCTTAACCGACATGAGAACATATGAGCTATCAGATGATCCCTCCCGGTGTTACCCACACCATCAAGGGTTGGTCCACTTGCCTAAGGTAGAACCTGTTTGTTAGCTTAGTCGGATCCACTAGCTAACTTTCCTACGAGGCACGTAGTTATGGGATACGGAGATTGCTACTAGAAACCCAAAACTCCACTAGGTGAAGGCTTCCATCTCATGAGACATACTTTGGGAAATCCAGACTCTACTATGTGAGAATTCCCATTTTGGAAGCCCAAAGTCAACTAGGTGGGAACCTCCATCTCATTTCAATATACACTCGGTGCTACGCCTAAATCCCACAAGTTATTATTAAGTCTCTACTTCGACTGAAGTTTCATGGAAGGATGTCCTTGACAATCAATCTAAGTTAATTCACTAAATAACTCTTTAGCGTGAGAAACTATCACCATCCATGATCTAGACATAAAGGCTCCTTAGCCTTTGGTTCAATTAGGTGAGAAAAGCCTTTCAACCCTAGAACCATTACTGTGTGAGAACACCTTTCATATTAAGTTCATTATGAGTTCATGAAATTAACCTTTCAATCAGCCCACAACAACAACCTAATCATTAACACTTCACTCTCAAAGTGTTCATAAGGCATGTACATAGATTCATACAAACAGGCATCATGTCATATTTTGCTCTCTTAGGGTAAAAACTCATATCAAATTAATATATCTAAAATTACTACATTAGACATGGATTCCATCATAACTCAAATGATTCTATCACATCATACAATCTATCATTCATGAGGTAGATTAGGTAGGTAAAGATCTTTCATCACAATTATATTCATTAACCTTCTATTCTCATATAGATTTTACTCTCAAAGTCTTAGCATCTATACTTCATCATATTAGCTTTACTCTTAAATCCCTAGTGATCAACATTCATGACTACAAGCCTTACTCTCAAAGCTTTACCTCTTATAATCATCATACATATCTAGATCATAAGACATTATAGTCACAAGCTTCATCTTTAAGCGATTCTAGCCATAAATCATCATAAAGGTCCAACTTCAAGCTTTACTAGTCATGATCCATCACATATGCTATACTCTAAATAAATTCATGTCTACTTGATTTTATTCTTGAACAACTACTATACATAACATCAATTCTAGAAGATCACCTATGAATCCTCAATTTCACTTCACAAGGCATAAACCCACATTCTTCAATTTCATCAATTAGACTAGGGTTAGCCATAGAAAACATGTAATATCATCAATATATCATGATTTAATACTAAATCAATCATAAACAAGTACTATCCACTCGATTGGAATCATACTTAACACTACCCACAACATAGGAAGAAACCCTAGCTAGAATTGGGGGTTTATCGTTAGAATTGGGGGTTTATCGTCACAATTGGGGGAAATCTCGGGGGCTCAATGGATGGAAGAATCCATGGATAAATAATCTAACATACCTTGATTATAAAGCCCTCACAAAAGCTTGCAACAATGGAGGAATTTAACCTAGCTTTCTGCTCTTCTTCTTCTTCTTCTTCTTCATTTTCTAGAGAGAGAATTTCTTGGAGGGAATTGGGTTGATTTGGGTTATTTGGTCAATTGAAAATAATAATTTAGAGCAGTGTATTTTGGAGTCTATTAAGTTTATATAGGTGGTCTAATAAATAATAAAACGACCCTACTTAATAACTAACTAATTCTAGAACATTCCCCTTAACCCCAACTCAACCGACTTAATGGAGTTCACTGCCCAACCCACGAGACCCTGACCCATGGACCGTGAGTGGGTCCACCGGCCGTTCTGGTCCTCCGTGGATGGGGTACTGGAGCAGGTCTTGAACCCGTTGACCCATGACCCCTGACCCACGGGGCGTGAGTCCCCAATCCTTAGTGGGCTGTTTTTGGACAGCTTTTGGGTGGTTTCTAGGTTCCTCCTCAAGGACCCTTGGTTGGTCCTTGAGGAGTCGTACCTTGACGTTTAACCCCTAAACCCTTCATTCTAAGTACGGGAAACCAAATCTATGACTCTAACCCTCACGTCAAACTCTAGAACCCTCACATAAGTACCTAGTTTAGTCTACTAGTTTCCGGGTGTTACAGTCTTAACAGACATCCATGAAAAATTTTGACAAAAAAATGGCCGGAATCCTGGATCACCAAAAATCCATGGACTATAGCACATGAAAATTGGTAAAATTTGGGTTTACCTGCTCTGGGGCTCGTTTGAACATGAAAATGGGTCAGTTTGCCCCTTGGGACCAACTGGCTCCATTACTAAGGTCTTAACGGACATTTATGAAAAAATTTGGCAAAACATGGGCGGAATCGCGGATCGCCAAAAAGCCATGGAGTATAGCACACGAAAATCGGTAAAAATCTTGGTTTACCTGCTCTAGGGATCGTTTGAACTTGAAAATGCGCCGGTTTGCCCCTGGGACCAACTGGCTCCATTACAAAGGTCTTAAAGGACGTCCATGAAAAAACCAGCAAAAAAATGGTGGAATCCTGATCACCAAAAATCAATGGATCGCACACAAAAATCGGTAAAATCTGTGTTTACCTGCTCTAGGGATTGTTTGAACTTAAAATTGGGTCGGTTTACCCCTCGGGACCAACTGACATCATTAATAAGGTTTTAACGGACGTCCATGAAAAGTTTTGGCAAAAAAATGGTCGGAATCCTAGATTACCAAAAATCGATAGAATCTATTTTAACCTGCTTTGGGGATTGTTTGAACTTGAAAATGGGCCGGTTTGTCCCTCGGGACCAATTGGCTCCATTAATAAGGTCTTAATGGACGTCCATGAAAAATTTCAGCAAAAAAATGGCCGGAATCTCGAATCACCAAAAATCCATGGACTTAGCATACGAAAATTGGTAAAATCTAGGTTTACCTGCTCTTGGGCTCGATTGAAGTTGAAAATGGGCCGGTTTTTACCTCGGGACCAATTAGCTCCATTACTAAGGACTTAACGGACGTCCACAAAAAAGTTGTGAAAAAAAATGACCGGAATCCCGGATCACCAAAAAATCCATGGACTATAGCACACAAAAATCAGTAAAATCTCAGTTTACCTTCTCTGGGCTCGTTTGAAATTGAAAATTTGCCGGTTTGCCCCTCGGGACCAACTGGCTCTATTACTAAGGTCTTAACGGACGTCTATGAAAAAATTTTGCAAAAAAATGGCCGGAATCCTAGATCACCAAAAATCCATGGAATATAGCATACGAAAATTGGTAAAATCTAAGTTTACCTGCTCTGGGCTTGTTTTATCTTGAAAATGAGCTGGTTTGCCCCTCGGGAAAACTGGCTCCATTACTAAGGTCTTAACAGACGTCCATGAAAAGTTTCAGCAAAAAAATTACCGGAATCCCGGATCACCAAAAATACATGGACAACACACGAAAATTGGTAAACTCTGGGTTTACCTGCTCTGGGGCTCGTTCTTACTTGAAAATGGGCCGTTTTCTCCTCGTGACCAACTGGCTCCCTTACAAAGTTTTTAACGGACATCCATGAAATGTTTCGGCAAATAAATGGCTGGAATCCTGGATCACCAAAAATCCATAGACTATAGCACACGAAAATTAATAAATATTTGGGTTTACTTGCTCTAGGGCTCGTTTAAATTTGAAAATGGGCCGGTTAGCCCCTCGGGACAAATTGGCTATATTACTAAGGTCTTAATGGACGTCCATGAAAAAAGCAGCAAAAAAATGGCGGAATCCTGGATCACGAAAATCAATTGGACTATAGCATATGAAAATAGTTAAATCTGGGTTTACCTGCTCTGGGGCCCGTTTGAACTTGAAAATGGACCGGTTTGCCCCTCGGGACCAACTAGCTCCATTACTAAGGTCTTATCGGATGTCCATGAAAAAATTTGGCAAAAAAAGGCCGGAATCCCGAATCACCAAAAATTCATGGACTATACACGAAAATCGGTAAAAATTGGGTTTACCTGCTCTGGGCTCTTTATTACTTAAAAATGGGCCGGTTTGACCCACGGGACAAAATGGCTCCATTACTAAAGTCTTAACGGACGTCCAAGAAAAAATTCGACAAAAAAATGGCCGGAATCCCGGATTACCAAAAATCCCTGGACTATAGCACATGAAAATCGGTAAAATCTGGGTTTACCTTCCTTGGGGTTCGTTTGAACTTGAAAATGGGATGGTTTCCCCCTCGGGACATACTGGTTCCATTACTAAGGTCTTAACGGACGTCCATGAAAAAATTTGGCAAAAAAATGGCCAGAATTCTGGATCACCAAAAAGCCAAAGATGGTACACGAAAATAGGTAAAATCTGGGTTTACCTGCTCTGGGGCTCGTTTGAACTTGAAAATGGGTTGGTTTTCCCCTAGGGACCAACTGAATCCATTACTAAAGTCTTAACGGCCGTCCATGAAAAATTTCAGGAAAAAAATGGCCGAAATCCTGGATCACCAAAATCCATGGACTATAGCACATGAAAATCGATAAAATCTGGGTTTACCTGCTCTGGAGCTCGTTTGAACTTAAAAATTGGCCGGTTTTCCCCTCGGGACCAACTGGCTCCATTACTAAGGTCTTAACGGATGTCCGTGAAAAATTTCGACAAAAAAATAACCGGATTCCCCGATCACCAAAAATCCATGGACTATAGAATATGAAAATTGGCAAAATCTGGGTTTACCTGCTCAGGGGCTCGTTTGAACTTGAAATTTGGCCGGTTTTCCCCTCGAGACAAACTGGCTCCATTACTAAGTTCTTAACGGACTTCCATGAAAACTTTCGGCAGAAAAAAGGCCGGAATCCCGGATCATCAAAAATTCATGGACTATAACACACGAAAATCAGTAAAATATGGGTTTACCTGCTCCGGGGCTCGTTATTACTTGAAAATGGGCCAGTTTTCCCCTTGGGACCCACTGACTCCATTACTAATGTCTTAACCAACGTCCATGAAATATTTTAGCAAAAAAAATAGCCGAAATCCCGGATCACAAAAAATCCATGGATTATAGCACATGAAAATTGGTAAAATCTTATTTTACCTGCTCTGAGGCTCGTTTGAACTTGAAAATGGGCTTGTTTGCCCCTCGGGACCAACTGGCTCCATTACTAAGGTCTTATCGAACGTCGATGAATAATTTTGGCGAAAAAATAACCGGAATCCCGGATCACCAAAATTTGTAACACCCCGTAACCGAAAGAGGAAGGCTTAGCAAATTTCAGAACTTCCAGGTGTCACCCACTAGGGCAAACCACGCCCTGTGGTTGGACCCACACCACGTAGGTGAGCTCTGTTGGTGAACACCCTGGAAACTGCCGGAGGTAGTGAACTACGGCCAGGACCCATGCCACGTGGATGGGTCCGTGGTTAGGTAGTCATGCATTGGTCAAAAGTCCCTGTCAAGTCCACGCTTGACCAAGACGAACCGTAGGTCCATCCACGGTCCGTGGGTCCTGGTCTCGTGGGTCAGGACTGGGAAATTATTTTAGGTACTTAAGGGTATTTTCCGGTTTTAATTAAATCAATGTTGTGTCGTTTTGCCTAAATCTAAAACACCTATATAAGGATTTTTAACTCTCAAAACCCCTCATTAAACTCATTCACTCAAATACCAAATGAAAACCCTCTCAAATATTCTCTCTCTAGAAGTTGGAAGAAGAAGGAAGAAGAGCCTATTAAGAACAAGTATCCTCGGATGGTTAAATTTCAATTTCCGAATGAGCCTATTTTAGAGTGGAAGGGGGGAAATTCTATTCCTAGAGGTCAATTTTTTTCTTGTCTTAAAGCTAGAAAGATGGTCTCCAAAGGGTGTGTTTATCACCTTGTTAGGGTGAAGTTGTTGAATCCGAAACCCCTCCTCTAGAGTCAGTTTCGGCGGTGAGTTAGTTTCCGGAAGTTTTTCCCAATGAATTGCCCGGTATCCCTCCTGAGCAGGAAATAGACTTTGGAATTGACCTTGTTCCGGATACGCAACCTATCTTTATTCCTCCTTATAGAATGACTCCGGTGGAATTAAAGGAGTTGAAAGAGAAACTAAAGGATTTGCTAGACAAGGGTTTTATTCAACCGAGTATCTCTCAATGGTGTGTTCCGGTGTTGTTTGTTAGAAAGAAAGATGAGTCTCTTAGAATGTGCATCGATTATCGCCAATTGAACAAAGTCTTAAGAACAAGTATCCTCTTCTGAGAATTGATGACTTGTTTGATCAACTTCAAGGGGCTAATTATTTCTCCAAGATTGATCTCCGTTCGGGTTACCACGAATTGAGGGTGAGAGGGGTTGATATTCTCAAGACGGCTTTCCGAACAAGATATGGTCACTATGAGTTCCTAGTAATGTCCTTTGGTTTGACTAACTCTACGGTGGCGTTCATTGACTTAATGAATAGGGTATTCCGACAATATTTTGATATGTTTGTGATAGTGTTCATCGATTACATTTTGATCTATTCAAGGAGTAAGGATGAGCATGTTGACCATCTGAGGGTTGTATTGCAAGTTCTTAAGGACCATCAACTTTTCGTGAAGTTTAGACACTGCCAGTTTTGGTTAAGGTCCGTAGCATTCCTTGGTCATATCGTGTCAAGCAAGGGTATTGAGGTAGATCCTAAGAAGATGGATGCGGTCAAGAGTTGGCCTAGACCTCTTACTCCCTCCGACATTAGAAGTTTTTTGGGTTTGGCCAGTTATTATAGAAGGTTTTTTTAGGGGTTCTCCTCCATTGCTTCTCCTTTGATGGCTTTGACTCAAAAGAAGGCTAAGTTTGTGTGGTCGGAAAGTTGTGAGAAAAGTTACCAAGAATTGAAATACAGACTTACTTTCGCTCCGGTATTGACCTTGCCGAAGGGTACAGATGGTTTTGTGGTGTACTGTGATGCCTCTAGATTGGGGTTGGGATGTGTGCTATATGTGTTCTTTATTATTTTCTTATGATATTCATGTTCTTGAGAAAATTCATGTTTAAGTATAAAATGAGTTTTCATGATTTTATGTGTCCCTCATGTTGTTGTGCATTTTTGTATGATGTTGCATATTTGACTTCATGAGATGAGATGATGAACATGTTTTATTATGCTTTTGATGAAATGGCATAGTGGCTCCATAATGTTGTGTTAAGCATGCTTTTGTTGGAGAAGGTAGTTCCTCCTATGAACATGAGAAATTTTGAATTTCATGCATAATGGGTTGGTAGATGTAGTTCTTACTTCCTTGTGTTGCATTGATTGTGATTGAGATGGAGTTGAAGTTTCCTCCTTTGAGTGGTGCATTATTTTGATATTTCACGCATGATGGGCTGCTAGTCTTGAGTCATTAATTCCGTAGGGTGTCTATATTGTCATTCGAGGACGAAATTCCCAAGGGGGAGATAATGTAACACTCCAGAACTAGTAGGCTAAGCTAGAGCTCAACGTTAGGGTTAGAGCCTTGAATGTACCCTCCCGTACATTAAAAATCATGTGTTCGTGTTAGAATGTCAAGGCCTAAACCCCAACGGAGGGCATCCACACCTCGTGGGTCAACCCACGCCCCGTAGGGGGCAGCGTTGGTGAGGCCTCCTTGGAATCTGCCTAAGGTAGTAGCCATGGGCAGGACCCATGCCTCGTGGATAGGTCCACACCACGTGGCTTGCATCCATAGGTCAAGCCCCCCATTTCAAGTCCCAGAACCCCGATCCACGCTTCACCAGCACGGTACGTGGGTCCAACCACGGTCCGTAGGTGAGGGGGTAGTGAGTCACACATGGAAGGTAGTTTTGGGAGTTATTTGAGGGGTAGTTTAGGGTTTTCCATTTTTATTAACTATTAAGTGACGTTGTTTTGTATTATTTTAGACTAACTATATAAGTGTTTTAAGCCCCTAAACTAAGTCATCTAAATCATAACTACCAACTTCCCAAATCAAAACCCATCTTCTCCAAAATCTTCTCTCTAGAACTCCAAGGAAGAAGAAGAAGAAGAAGAAGAAGAAGAAGAAAATCAAGCTAGGGTTTGAAGTAGAGGCCTTTTCCAATCAATTTCATGTGGATTCTACATTCTGGTATGGTAGATTTTCATCTATGAGTAGCCTTCACCCATAGAGTCCTTTCAAAACTCAATTTCACAACTTGGATTTCCCCCAAAAAGCTAGGGTTTCACTCCAAGTCATGGGTTCTTTTCAAAAACATTTTCAATGATTGGTTTATGTTGAATTATGATTGAATTGATGAATTATTGTTGATTTAGGATTAAATCCCCCCATGAACCCTTGAATTCCCCCTATTACTAAATTGTGATCTCATGATGTGGGTTGATTCATTATAGAAGCATATGAAGAGATTATGCTTAGAATGATTGAGTTAATTGTATCATGTTATTATTAATATCTAATGTATAAATTCTAGATGTTTGGATTGAAAGTTAGTCATGGTCCTTGAAGGGAAAATTATGAGAATTGTACATGATTATGAGAATTATGCATGTGCTTCAAGCTTCACTTTGAGAGTGAAGATCCTATGACTATGGTGTAATTGTGGTATTGTTGAAAGGTCATTCTCCCCTATACCCTCACACATGACTATGTATGAAATGTTTAGGACTATGATAATCTTGTTGTGTTGATTGAAAGGCTATTCTCGTGAACACACTATGAACATGATGTGAAAGGTTTACTCACATAACAATGATTCTAAGGTTGAAAGGCTATTCTCACCTATTGAATCTATGAGCTATCATGATATTATGTTGGATTGAATGCTAGGGCATTCTTCCATAAGTATGAACTTAAGTTAAGACTTAACATGAACTTAATGGGAATTATGCTTAGCACTGAGTGGATATGAATATGAGATGAAAGCTTTTACGTCAATTAGTCTGGCTTTTCAAATGGGTTCCTTATACGTCAGTTAGTCCGGGTTCCCAAAACAGTTATCTCATTAGATGGAAACATTCTATCTCAGAAGTCCGGGTTTCTAGAAGCAATCTCCCTATCCCGTAACTATCTGCCCACATAGGTCTTTAGCTAGTGGATCCACCTAAGCTAACAAACTCTAGTTCTACCTTAGGCAAGTAGGACATCTCTTTTAGTGTGGGGGCATGACACCGGATTCCATGTATCTCACATGGTCTATGTCGGTTAAGGTGATTTCCCTACATGACATGAATATGAACTATGACAAGAACATGAATATGAACTATGACAAGAACATGAACATGAACTACGACTTATGGCTTTTCAAGAAGTTCTACTTAGTGTGAGTGGGGGTATGGGACTTCATTCATGCATTGCACAAGTAGACTTTGAGAGTGGTTGTGGTGTGGTTCTCTTATGCTATGAAGATATATGAATTATGCATGCATGATGTGGATTGTTGCTATGAGTGACTTCCTTGATATGAGTTTATGAACATGAATGTTTCCTTGTCTATGAGTATTGGCTATGATGAGGTCAAAAGCATGATATGTATGATTAGGGTGGCCTAAAACGGGTACTTAGTATTAGATAGGATTATGGGATCTTATCTATGCATTGCACTAGTATAGCTTAGGGTTACTTATGAAATGGTTTGACCTGTGGTTTTACAGTAATGCTCATGATGATTCTTAAACTTGATAAAGTGCATGACTTCAAATAAAATGTCCCTTTTTAGCATGTTTCAAGGATTTTATGCATGGTTATCATACTTAGTACATTTTTGTACTAACCCATATTTTCTACATTTTTCTAAAAGTGTAGGACCGGGTTGTTGAGGTGTGCTTGCTTCTTGGTCGAAGCTTGGATAAACTATTCTCCACGCTTTTGGTGAGTCCTCATGGTTCGAGGACGGAAGATGTTTCTTTCTAGTTTCTTTCTCACATTCTATTTTTGAGACTATGTTGTAAAAGGGCTGTGACCCTATTTGATATTTCGATTGTATTAGATGGCTACTTAAGACAATGTCTAGACTTCCATTAGCTTTTATGAAAGACTTTGATTGGAAAGAAAATTTTTAAATTCCACATTATTTCTATTTATCTTATGTCATGATATGCTAAGGGCTTGTATGAAACCCTTTGGGGTTGAGTACGCCGTGTTACATCTAGGGGGTACCCCTGGGTCGTCACTATTTCCAAGGTTTGTATGTATCATATAGTGAGGGTGAGGGATGTGGATTCCGAAGTCCCTAGTATTGAGTCAGTCCCTATTATTAATGAGTTTCCGAAAGTATTTCCCGAAGCCACCCCAACCCTACAGCCAAAAAAGGTAAGCGCCTAGCGCGAGCCTTATTTATTAGTTTAGTAAAGTCAAGCTTTGGCTCCCTAAAGACTAAAGAAATGGATAAAATAATTTGCCCGGTATTCCTCCTGAAAGGGAAATAGATTTTGGTATTGACCTTCTCCAAGATACACAACCTATCTCTATTCCTCCTTATAGAATGGCTCCGGCTGAACTTAAGGAGTTGAAAGAACAATTGAAGGATCTATTGGATAAAGGTTTCATTCGACCGAGTATCTCTCCTTGGGGTGCTCTGGTCTTGTTTGTTAAGAAGAAAGATGGTTCCCTTCGTATGTGTATTGATTATTGACAATTGAACAAGGTGACCATTAAGAATAAGTATCCTCTTCCAAGGATAGATGATTTATTTGACCAACTTCAAGGGGCAAGTCATTTCTCTAAGATTGATCTCCGGTCGGGTTATCACTAATTGAGGGTGAAAGAAGAAACTATTCCAAAAATAGCTTTTAGGACCCGATATGGCCATTATGAGTTCTTGGTGATGTCCTTTTGTTTGATTAATGCTCCGGCAGCGTTTATGGACTTGATGAATAGAGTGTTTAGACAATATATTGACATGTTTGTGATCGTGTTTATCGATGTTATTTTGATCTACTCAAGGAGTGAGAATGAGCATATTGATCATTTGAGGATTGCATTGCAAATCCTTAAGTACCAACAACTTTTTTCAAAGTTTAGCAAATGTGAATTTTGGTTGAGCTTCGTGGCTTTTTTAGGTCATATTGTTTCAAGCAAGGGTATTGAAGTGGATCCAATTAAGACGGATGCGGTCAAGAGTTCGCCTAGACCTTTATCACCAAAAGATATTAGAAGCTTCTTGGGTTTGGCCGGTTATTATAGAAGGTTTGTTGAAGGATTTTCCTCCATTGCTTCTCCTTTGACGACCTTGACTCAAAAGAAGTCTAAGTTCATATGGTCGGATACTTGTGAGAAATGTTTTCAAGAGTTGAAAGATAGACTTACTTCCGCTCCGGTGTTGACCTTACCAGAAGGTACGGATGGTTTTTTGGTATATTGTGACGCCTCTAGAGTTGGGTTGGGATGTGTGCTTATCTAAAACGGTAAGGTGATTGCCTATGCTTCAAGGCAACTTAAGCTTCATGAGAAGAACTATCCTACCCACGACCTTGAATTAGCAGCGGTAGTATTTGCCTTAAAGATTTGGTGGCATTATTTGTATGGGGTTCATGTGGATGTTTTCACCGACCATAAGAGTTACAATATGTGTTTACCCAAAAAGATCTAAATCTTCGCCAAAGAAAATGGTTTGAATTATTGAAGGACTATGATATGAGTGTTCTTTATCACCCCGGAAAGGCGAATGTAGTAGAGGATGCTCTTAGTAGGTTGTCTATGGGTAGTGTTGCACATGTTGATGATTATAGAAAAGAGTTGGCACGAGATGTGCATAGATTGGCCCGATTGGGTGTTCGATTGGTAGATTCCGACAAGGGTGGTGTCATGGTCCATAATGGTTTCGAGTCATCTTTTGTAAGTGATGTGAAAGCTAAGCAATGTCTAGATCCGATTTTGGTAGAATTGAAAGAAGTGGGACTCAAGAAGTCCGTTGAGGCTTTCTCCCAAGGGGGAGATGGGGTACTTAGATACCAAGGTCGATTATGTGTTCCAAATGTTGATGACTTAAGGGGAAATTTTTTGGTGGAAGCCCATAGTTCTCGGTGTTCTATTCACCCGGGAGCCACCAAGATGTACCGTGATTTATGGGAAGTCTATTGGTGGAATGGGATGAAGAAAGATATTGCAGTATTTGTTGCTAAATGTCCAAATTGCCAACAAGTGAAGGTTGAGCACCAAAAATCGGGAGGTTTATCCCAGGATATCAGTATTCCTACTTGGAAGTGGGAGGAGATAAATATGGACTTCATAGTAGGGTTTCCATGTACTCGGCACCAATATGATTCGATTTGGGTTATAGTAGACCGAATGACGAAATCAGCTCATTTCATTCCCGTCAAGGTTTCTTATGCGGCGGAAGACTATGCTAAGTTATATTTGAGGGAAATGGTGAGATGTCATGGTGTGCCATTGTCCATTATCTCCGATAGAGGTACTCAGTTTTGGAAGTCATTCCAAAAGGGTCTTGGCACGAAAGTGAAGCTTAGTACGGCTTTTCACCAACAAACTGATGGGCAAGCGGAGCGAACGATCCAAAATTTAGAGGATATGTTGAGAGCATGTGTCATCGATTTCAAGGGAAGTAGGGATGATCACTTGCTATTTATAGAGTTCTCTTATAATAATAGCTACAATTCTAGTATTGGTATGGCCCCCTTTGAACCTCTTTATGGTAGGTGTAACACCCCGTAGTTTAGTAGGCCAACTAGGGATTTTTAAGAGGGTGACAAGCCAAGGCAAGGGGCAAGAGCCAAGGGAAAAGGGCAAGGGCCAAGGCTTTCCAAGGCACTGCCCACCTTCATGACCACCACCACGGCTCATGAAGTGGTCCGTGGTGGCTAAGGCAGTAAATACCTTTAGGCTTCCTAAGATGGCTCATCTTCACGAGCCACTTCACGGCCAGTGGTGAAGACCACGGCTCATGGGAAAGCCCGTGAAGATGCCTTCAAATTATGGAGGCCAAGACTTGGTGGCCTAGCCACTGGACCAAAGACCACGGGCAGTGGTGCGGACCACGGCTCGTGGAGCCTGCCGTGGTGCCTGGCACTAGGCTCCCCAATTAAGGGCTTTTTGGGAAATTCCTATTTAAGTGGAAATTAAGTGAGGTCGTTTTTCCTAGACTTAGTACACCTATATAAGCTATTTTAACCCTTTAAACTCACCAATTAAGTCATTATTTCCAAAACCCCAAAAGAATCCCAAAGTTCATCCTCTCAAATATTTCTCTCTAGAACTTGAAGAAGAAGATAGAGTTTGAAGCTAGGTCAAGATCAAGGCACCCAATCTCCAAGATTGTGAGGGCATTCTGACTAAGATATGATAGCTTTTCTTCTATGGACTTCTTTCATCCATGGAGTTCGCTAGTTTTCCCCAATTGTGAAGATGAAATCCCCAATTCTAGTTAGGGTTTCTTCCAATATTGTTGGTATTGATGTATGTTGATCCAATTGAGTGGATAATGATTGTTTATGATTGAATTAGTAGTAAATTATGTTTTTAAGATGAAATTACATGTTCTCATGCCTAACCCATGTCTAGAAAGATGAAATTGAATAAGTGGGTTTTGTGCCTTGAAGGAGGAAATTGAGGATTTAGAGATAATCTTCTAGGATTGATGATGTGTATAGTAGAATGCTTGAGATTAGGGCATATAGATATGAATTGAATGAGGCAAAAGTATATATGTTGAATCATGATTAGTAATGTTGGGTTTAAGACTATATGATGATATATGACTAGAATTTCTAAAGTATGAAGCATTTGATTAGAATGTCTTGAGATTTAGGCATACATGATGATTGTAAGAAGTATTGATGTGAGAGTAAAGCTTGTAGTCATGAATGTTGATTACTAAGGATTTGAGAGTAGAGCTAATGTGATGAATTATGAATGTTAAGGCTTTGAGAGTGAAGCTTATATGAAAATGGTAGAGTAGTAGATAGAATTATTGTGGAAGGACTTCACCCCCCTAATCTACCTTATGAATGTTTGAATGCATGAAGTGATAGAATCACACATGAGTTGTAATGAAATACATGTCAAATGCTTGAATTCTAAATGTGATGATTGAAAGAGAGTTTTGAACCTTAAGGAGGTAAAGTATGAGATTATGCATTTTCTATGAAATCTATGCAATTGTATTGATGAAGCTTTGAGAGTAAAGTATCCATGATGTTGTTGTTGTTGTGTTGTTTAAAGGACATTCTCATATACACACCTATGCATGATGTGAAAGGTTTCCTCACCTAGAATTATTCTAAGTTGAAAGGCTTGCTCACCTAAAATGAATCTAAGTCAAAAGGCTATGAGATGTGATGAGGCTTGAGGTGATTCCCCAAAGACCTTAATATGAGAGGGATGTGAGGTGATTTTCCATATTTCTAAATAGATAAACATGAGTTGATTACCCATGTCATGAGATGAGAAGCGTTAGGTGATTACCCTTAATATATAACTTCTAAAGCAAGGCCAGAGATGAATACCCATTAGCCTTTAAAGTGATATGGAGGCGAATACCTATATCATAACAAACTTTCCCCAAATAAACTCTCTCTAGAACTCCAAGGAAGAAGAAGAAGAAGAAAGGTGAAGCTAGGGTTGAAGAATCAAGCTTTTCTCCTCAATATCATGGTAAATCTTCAATAAGGTATGGTAGTTCTTCATCCATGGGTAGCCTTCACCCATGGAGCCCCTTCAAAACCCCCAAATTTCAAAGTTAGAAAACCTAAAAGTTAGGATTTGACTTCAATCTCATGGATTCCTGTAACACCCGGATAACTAGTAGGCTAAACTAGAGCTTTACGTGAGAGTTCTAGAGTTTGATGTGAGGGTTAGAGTCGTAGATTCGACTTCCCGTACTTAGAATGAAGGTTTTAAGGCTAGGGCGTCAAGGTACGACCCCCCAAGGACCAACCAAGTCCTTAAGGGGGACCCAAAACAATCCCTAGAATCTGCCAAAAAATGGGCCACTTAAGGATGGGACACACACCCCGTAGGTGGACCCACGCCCCGTGGGAAGGGGTCGTGGGTCAATACCCCCAAAGTAGGCTGCAGACCACCACCCACGAAGGACCAGCACGGTCCGTGGGTCGGGGTCTCATGGGTTGGGCAGTGTAGTCCTTAGGTCGGTTAAGTGAGGGGGTTAAGGGAAGGTTCTAGAATTAATTAGGGGTTAAGTGGTGTCGTTTTATTAGTAATTAGACCACCTATATAAAGCTATTAGACCATTAATTAAGTGATTCCAAATAGTTATTTAAATTCACCCAAAAGAACCCAACTTTCCCCTAAATATTTCTCTCTCTAGAACTCCAAGGAAGAAGAAGAAGAAAAGTGAAGCTAGGGTTGAAGAAGCAAGCTTTTCTACTCGAATTCATGGAAATTATTCAATAAGGTATGGTAGCTCTTCATCTATGGAAAGCCTTCACCCATAGAGCCCCTTCAAAACCCCCAATTTCGAAGTTAGAAAACCCAAAAGTTAGGGTTTGACTTCAATTTCATTGATTCCTTTCAAATTCATTTTAAAAGGTTGAATTATGTTTGTTTATGGATATATTGATGGTTTTACATGATTTTAAGTTGAATTCCTCAAGAATCCATGAATTACCCTATTTTCTCAAATTTGATCTTTAAGTGTGGCTATTGATTGATGCAAGTAGAATGTTATAGAATTATGAATGTAATGAATTGATTACTTGAATTATGTTATTATCCATGTCTAATGTATTAATTCTAGATGTGTGATGAATCATGATCTATGGTCCTTGAAGGGCAATTTATGAGAATTATGTATGACAATCAGATTTATGTATATGCTTTATGGACACTTTGAGAGTAAAGTGGTTATGACTATAATGTAATTGTGGTATTTTTGAAAGGCTATTCTCAATTATACACTTGTGAATGAATATGAAATATTGTGAAAGACTCCTCTCACCTAAATGAATCGGTAGGCCAATGGCATCCCTTTCATGTGAAATTAAAGAGTTATCTTGATTGATATACCTTGAATTTGTAGGCTAACGGCATCCCTTTCATGTGTAATTAAAGAGCTATATTGATTGATATACCTTGAATCGGTAGGCCAATGGCATCCCTTTCATGAGTGATTAATGAAGTATTCTAAGGCTTGTCTTGAATCGGTAGGCCAATGGCACCCCTTTCATGAGGAGTCAATGGGCTATTCTAATGATGTACCTTGAATCGGTAGGCTAAGGGCACCTTTTCATTTTTCATGATGTTATAGAGAATTAACTACTTCATGGGAATGTAATGCTTAGCACCGAGTGGATAGTGTGAGATGGAAGCTCTCCCTAGCATGGCTGGGTTTCTAGTAGCAATCTCCTTATCCCATTAACTATGTGCCTACATAGGTTATTAGATAGTGGATCCACCTAAGCTAAAATGTTACCTGTTCTACCTTAGGCAAGTAGACCAATCCTTTTCGATGTGGGTAACATCGAATTCCATGATTTCCTCACATGGTCTATGTCGGTTAAGGCTTACCCCCATAATAAATGGTTATGAACTATGGCTTCTCAAGAAGCACTACTTAGTATGGGTGGGGCTATGGGACTTCATCCATGCATTGAACAAGTAGGCTTTGAGGGTAGTTATGGTGTGTTTCTTTTATGTTATGAATGTTTATGAAATGAAGTATGCTTAATGTGGATTGTTTCTATGAGTTGCTTTCCTTGATATGACTTACTAAATGTGAAGGTTTCCTTGTCTATAAGTATGAACAAAGGATGAGATCAAAGAATGGTAAATATGATTATGATGGCCTAAAAGTGGTACTTTGTATGGATGGGATTATGGAATCTTAGCTATCCATTGCACAAGTATAACTTAGGGTTACTTATGAGATGGTTCTATTATGCTATGATGATCTATATGTTGAATATGCTTATGACTTGTGCTTTTACACTAAAGTTCATGATGATTTTCAAACTTGGTAAAGTGCATGCTTTTCAACTAAAATGTCCTTTTTAGCATGTTTTCAAGGTTTTTATGCCTGGCTATCATAGTTAGTGCATTTTTGTACTAACCCATATTTTCCTACATTTTTTCTATAAGTGTAGGGTCCGGTTCTTAAAGGCGATCTTCTATTGGCTTAAGCTTCGATCGACTATTCTCCTAGCTTGTGGTGAGTCCTCAAGATTCAAGGATGCATGAGTCATTTGTGGTTCCTTTCTAATTATTTCATTGTTGAACGATGTTGTAAGACCGGTGTCCCTATTTGTTTCAAAGATTGTATTAGATGTCTATAATGAGACAAGTCTAGACTTCTTCTTACTTTTATAAAAGACTTCGATTGTATGGATAAAGTTTTAAATTTCTGCGTCATTTCTTTTATCCTATGTTATGATATGCTAAGGGGCTTGTATGAAACATTTCGGGGTTGAGTACGCCTTGTCACATCTAGGGGTACTCCTGGGTTGTGACAAACTTGGTAATCAGAACACAAGGTTTAGAATGATTCTAGGATGATGTCTTATAAGCCACGTCTAGTAGAGTCTTGTTCATAGTGTGAAGTGCATCACATTTATGAATGAGAGGCTATAAGATGTTTAGGAAATCTCACTTCTTCATTCTCTAAGTCGTGCCATAGAGTTTAACTCTATAAGGTATTTCTCCTTATCCGATGGTCTGCAAGATATGACTACTTTAAGGGCTCATGCTATAAGGAGCAAGGGAGAAAATGTTGGTTGTGATGCCAATTATGGCTATGTGACTAGATAGTATTTGATATGCTAGATTTAGATGTCATCCGTAAGATGGATTCATAATATTATTGTTATACTCCTATGTCATTTTAGAACTCGTATATTCAAAGTGTTAATTCCCGAATGAGCCTATCCGAGAGTGGAAGGGGGAAAATCTATGCCATAAGTTTGGATTATGTTTTGTCTTAAAGTTGACTTTAAGGGTTGCATGTACCATCTAGTTAAGGTGAGGGAGAAAAAGTATAAGGGTTGACCAACTTCAAAGAGGTAGTTACCTTGTTAAGTTTGATCTTAATTATGGTCATTTTGAGTAGGGTGTTTAAATAATACCTAGACATGATTGGAGGGTAGAACCCTACTTGGCTATTTCGAGCTTTGGGTATGTTGATGAAGACTTAAGGAATAGAGTGTTTAGAAGAGACATTGAGATGTTCAATTAGTAGACTCCTAATAAGGGTAGTAGGATAGTTCACCATGGTTTAGAGTCTTCTTGTGTGATGAATGTGAAAGTTTAGTGATAACTTAAGCCGATCTTAGTTGAATTGAAATGAATGGGATTTATTGTTGTTTTAAGATATTGATGTTAGAACCCGGTAAGGATATTATTATTGTTTGGCTATGCTTTGAGATTTCTTGAAAGAAGTAGTATTTGAGGTGTTAGTAAGGGGGCTTCCTCCCAAGGGGGAGATGGTCTGCTTAGATAGCAAGATTGTTGAGAGTACCGATATCCTCATCTCTTTCTTCTATTCCTATTCTAGCTTGAGACAAAGAGTTCCTTGTGGCTTGTTTTATTTTTTGGATTCATGTGTAATTTGGAAGTTTCCATGATCTCCATATGTTATGCATGTTCTTGATGGAATTCATGTTTAGCGAGAAAATGAGTTTTAATGATTTATTTGTTCCTCATGTTGTTGTGCATTTAGTATGAATTGCCTATATGCTTCATGAGATAAATTGTCGAACATGCTTTAATATGCTTTTGAGAGTAATTGCATAATTTGCTTCATGATTATTGAGTTGAGCATGCTTTGAGTAGGAGAAGGTAGTTCCTCCTATGAAATTGTGAAATGTGTAAGTTTTCATGCATAATGGATTGTTAGATGTAGATCTTACTTCCTTGTGATTGAGTATGTTGGGATGGAGTTGATGTTTCCTCCTTTGAATTATGCATTATTTTGATGTTTCATGCATGATGGGCTGCTAGTCTTGAGTCTTTAATTCCGTAAGGTGTCTAGATCGTCAATCGAGGACGAATGATCCCAAGGGGGAGATATTGTAACACCCTAAAAACTAGTAGGCTAAACTAGAGCATTACGTGAGATTTCAAGAGTTTGATGTGAGGGTTAGAGTCCTAGATTCGACTTCCCGTACTTAGAATAAAGGTTTTAGCGCTAGGGCGTCAAGGTACAACCCCCCAAGGACCAACCAAGGGTCCTTGAGGGTGACCAAAAACAATCCCTAGAATCTGCCCGAAAATGGGCCACCTACGGATGGGACTCACGCCCCGTAGGTGGACCCACGCCCTGTGGGAAGGGGTCATGGGTCAAGACCCCCAAAGTAAGCTGCAGACTAACACCCACGAAGGACCAGCACGGCCCGTGGGTCGGGGTCTCGTGGGTTGGGCAGTGTAGTCCTTAGGTCGGTTAAGTGAGGGGGTTAAGGGAAGGTTCTAGAATCAATTTGGGATTAAGTTGTGTCGTTTTATTAGTAATTAGACCACCTATATAAAGCTATTAGACCATTAATTAAGTGATTCCAAATCATTATTTAAATTCTCCCAAAAGAGCCCAACTTTCCCCCAAATATTTCTCTCTTTAGAACTCCAAGGAAGAAGAAGAATAAAAGTGAAGCTAGGGTCGATGAATCATGCTTTTCTCCTCAAATTCGTGGGAATTATTCAATAAGGTATGGTAGCTCTTCATCTATGAGTAGCCTTCACCAATAGGGCCCCTTCAAAACCTCCAATTTCAAAGTTAGAAAACCTAAAAGTTAGGGTTTGACTTCAATCTCATGGATTCCTTTCAAATTCGTTTTAAAAGGTTGAATTATGTTTTTTTATGGATATATTGATGGTTTTACATGATTTTAAGTTTAATTCCTCAAGAATCCATGAATTACCCTATTTTCTCAAATAGGATCTTTAAGTGTGGGTATTGATTGATGCAAGTAGAATGTTATAGAATTATGAATGTAATGAATTGATTACTTGAATTATGTTACTATCCATGTCTAATGTAGTAATTCTAGATGTGTGATGAATCATGATCTATGGTCCTTGAAGAGCATTTTATGAGAATTATGTATGAAAATGAGATTTATATATATGTTTTATGGACACTTTGAGAGTAAAGTGATTATGACTATAATATAATTGTGTTGTTTTTGAAAGGCTATTCTCAATTATACACTTGTGAATGAATATGAAATATTGTGAAAGACTCTTCTCACCTTAATGAATCGGTAGGCCAATGGCTTCCCTTTCATGTGAAATTAAAGAGCTATCTTGATTGATATACCTTGAATCGGTAGGCTAATGGCATCCCTTTCATGTGTAATTAAAGAGCTATCTTGATTGATATACGTTGAATCGGTAGGCCAGTGGCATCCCTTTCATGAATGATTAATGAAGTATTCTAAGGCTTGTCTTGAATCGGTAGGCCAATGGCACCCCTTTCATGAGGAGTCAATGAGCTATTCTAATGATGTACCTTGAATCGGTAGGCTAAGGGCACATTTTCATTTGTCATGATGTTAATAGAGAATTAACTACTTCATGGGAATGTAATGCTTAGCACCGAGTGGATAGTATGAGATGGAAGCTCTCCCTAGCATGGCTGGGTTTCTAGTAGTAATCTCCTTATCCCATTAACTATGAACCCACATAGGTTATTAGATAGTGGATTCACCCAAGCTAAAATGTTACCGGTTCTACCTTAGGCAAGTAGACCAACCCTTTTCGATGTGGGTAACATCGGATTTCATGATTTTACCACATGGTCTATGTCGGTTACGGATTACCTCCATAATAAATGATTATGAACTATGGCTTCTCCAGAAGCACTAATTAGTGTGTGTGGGTGGGGGTATGTGACTTCATCCATGCATTGCACAAGTAGGCTTTGAGAGTAGTTATGGTGTGTTCCTTTTATATTATGAATATTTATGAAATGAAGTATGCTTAATGAAGATTGTTGCTATGAGTTGCATTCCTTGATATGACTTACTAAATGTGAAGGTTTCCTTGTCTATAAGTATGAACAAAGGATGAGACAAAGAATGGTATATATGATTATGGTGGCCTAAAATTGGTACTTTGTATAAATGGGATTATGGGATCTTATCTATGCATTGCACAAGTATAACTTAGGGTTACTTATGAGATGGTTCTATTATGCTATGATGATCTATATGTTGAATATGCTTATGACTTGTGCTTTTACACTAAAGTTCATGATGATTTTCAAACTTGATAAAGTGCATGCTTTTCAACTAAAATGTCCTTTTTAGCATGTTTTCATGGTTTTTGTGCATGGCTATCATACTTAGTGCATTTTTGTACTAACCCATATTTTCTTAAATTTTTTCTATAAGTGTAGGGTCCGGTTCTTAAAGGCGATCTTCTATTGGTTTAAGCTTGGATCGACTAGTCTCCTAGCTTGTGGTGAGTCCTCAAGATTTGAGGACGCATGAGTCATTTGTGATTCCTTTCTAGTTATTTCATTGTTGAACTATGTTGTAAGGGTGGTGTCCCTATTTGTTTCAAAGATTGTAATAGATGGCTATAATGAGACAAGTCTAGACTTCCGCTTACTTTTATAAAAGACTTCTATTGTATGGATAAAGTTTTAAATTTTCGCATCATTTCTTTTATCTTATTGATGATATGCTAAGGGGCTTGTCTGAGAACTTTCGAGGTTGAGTACGCCTTGTCACATCTAGGGGGTACTCCTGGGTCGTGAAAAACTTGGTAATCAGAGCACAAGATTTAGAATGATTCTAGGATGATGTCTCATAAGCCACGTCTAGTAGAGTCTTATTCATAGTGTGAAGCGCGCCACATTTATGAATGAGAGACTATAAGATGTTTAGGAAATCTCACTTCTTCATTCTCTAAGTCGTGCCATAGAGTTTAACTCTATAACATATTTCTCCTTATCCGATAGTCTTCAAGATATGACTACTCGAAGGGCTCATGCTACAAGGAGCAAGGGAGAAAATGTTGGTTGTGATGCCAATTATGGCTATGTGACTAGATAGGATTTGATATGCTAGATTTAGATGACATCCTTAAGATGGATTGATAATATTATTGTTATACTCCTATGTGATTGTACAACCCGTATAGTCAAAGTGTTAATTCCCGAATGAGCCTATCCGAGAGTGGAAGGGGGAAAATCTATGCCATAAGTTTGGATTATGTTTTGTCTTAAAGTTGACTTTGAGGGTTGCATGTACCATCTAGTTAAGGTGAGGGAGAAAAAGTATAAGGGTTGACCAACTTCAAAGAGGTAGTTACCTTGTTAAGATTGATCTTAAGTATGGTCATTTTTAGTAGGGTGTTATGATAATACCTATACATGATTATAGGGTAGAACCCTATTTGGCTATTTCGAGCTTTGGGTATGTTGATGAAGAGTTAAGGAATAGAGTGTTTAGAAGAGACCTTGAGATGTTAAATTAGTAGACTCCTAAAAAGGGTAGTAGGATAGTTCACCATGGTTTAGAGTCTTCTTGTGTGATGAATGTGAAAGTTTAGTGATAACTTAAGCCGACCTTAGTTGAATTGAAATGAATGGGATTTATTGTTGTTTTAAGATATTGATGTTAGAACCCGGTAAGGATATTATGAGTGTTTGTCTATGCTTTGAGATTTCTTGAAAGAAGTAGTATTTGAGGTGTTAGTAAGGGGGCTTCCTCCCAAGGGGGAGATGGTGTGCTTAGATAGCAAGATTGTTGAGAGTCCCGATATCCTCATGTCTTTCTTCTATTCCTATTCTAGCTTAAGACAAAGAGTTACTTGTGGCTTGTTTTATTTTTTGGAGTCATGTGTAATTTGGAAATTTCTATGATCTCCTTATGTTATGCATGTTCTTGATGGAATTCATGTTTAGTGAGAAAATGAGTTTTCATGATTTATGTGTTCCTCATGTTGTTGTGCATTTAGTATGAATTGCCTATATGCTTCATGAGATAAATTGTCAAACATGCTTTAATATGCTTTTGAGAATAATTGCATAATTTGCTTCATGATTATTGAGTAGAGCATGCTTTGAGTTGGAGAAGGTAGTTCCTCCTATGAAATTATGAAATGTTGAAGTTTTCATGTATAATGGGTTGTTAGAGTAGTTCCTACTTCCTTGTGTTTCATTGAGTATGTTGGGATGGAGTTGATGTTTCCTCCTTTGAATTGTGCATTATTTTGATGTTTCATGCACGAAGGCTTCTAGACTTGAGTCTTTAATACCGTAAGGTGTCTAGATCGTCATTCGAGGATGAATGATCCCAAGGGGGAGATATTGTAACATCCGGAAAACTAGTAGGCTAAACTAGCATTTTACGTGAGAGTTCTAGAGTTTGATGTGAGGGTTAGATTCATAGATTCGACTTCCCGTACTTAGAATGAAGGTTTTAGGGCTAGGGCGTCAAGGTACGACCCCCAAAGGACCAACCAAGGGTCCTTGAGGGGGACCAAAAACAGTCCCTAGAATCTGCCTGGAAATGGGCCACCTACGGATGGGACTCACGCCCCTTAGGTAGACCCACGCCCCGTGGGAAGGGGTCGTGGGTCAAGATCCCCAAAGTAGGCTGCAGACCACCACCAACAAAGGACCAGCACGGCCTGTGGGTCCATGCACGGCCCGTGGGTCCATGCACGACCCGTGGGTCGGGGTCTCATGGGTTGGGCAGTGTAGTCCTTAGGTCGGTTAAGTAAGGGGGTTAAGGGAAGGTTCTAGAATTAATTACGGGTTAAGTGGTGTCGTTTTATTAGTAATTAGACCACCTATATAACGATATTAGACCATTAATTAAGTGATTCCAAATCATTATTTCAATTCACTCAAAAGAACCCAACTTTCCCCTAAATATTTCTCTCTCTAGAACTCCAAGGAAGAAGAAGAAGAAGAAAAGTGAAGCTAGGGTTGAAGAATCAAACTTTTCTCCTAAAATTCGTAGGAATTCTTCAATATGGTATGGTAGCTGTACATCTATGGGTAGCCTTCACCCATAGAGCCCCTTCAAAAAACCACAATTTCAAAGTTAGAAAACCCAAAAGTTAGGGTTTGACTTCAATCTCATGGATTCCTTTCCAATTCATTTTAAAGGTTGAATTATGTTTTTTATGGATATATTGATGGTTTTACATGATTTTAAGTTGAATTCCTCAAGAATTCATGAATTACCCTATTTTCTCAAATTGATGTTTAAGTGTGGGTATTGATTGATGCAAGTAGAATGTTATAGAATTATGAATGTAATGAATTGATTACTTGAATTATGTTATTATCCATGTCTAATGTAGTAATTCTAGATGTGTGATGAATCATGATCTATGGTTCTTAAAGGGCAATTTATGAGAATTAAGCATGACAATGAGATTTATGTATATGACACTTGTGAATGAATATGAAATATTGTGAAAGACTCTTCTAACCTAAATGAATCGGTAGGCCTATGGCATCCCTTTCCTGTGAAATTAAAAAGCTATCTTGATTGATATACCTTGAATCGGTAGGCTAATGGCATCCCTTTCATGTGTAATTAAAGAGCTATCTTGATTGATATACCTTGAATCGGTAGGCCAATGGCATCCCTTTCATGAGTGATTAATGAAGTATTCTAAGGCTTATCTTGAATCGGTAGGCCAATGGCACCCCTTTCATGAGGAGTCAATGAGCTATTCTAATGATATACCTTGAATCGGTAGGGTAAGGGCACCTTTTCATGTGTGATGATGTTAATAGAGAATTAACTACTTTGTGGGAATGTAATGCTTAGCACCGAGTGGATAGTGTGAGATGGAAGCTCTCCCTAGTATGGTCGGGTTTCTAGTAGTAATCTCCTTATCCCATTAACTATGTGCCCACATAGGTTATTAGCTAGTGGATCCACCTAAGCTAAAATGTTACCGGTTCTACCTTAGGTAAGTAGACCAACCCTTTTCGGTGTGGGTAACACCGGATTCCATGATTTGCTCATATGGTCTATGTCGGTTAAGGCTTACCCCCATAATAAATGGTTATGAACTATGGATTCTCAAGAAGCACTACTTTGTGTGGGTGGGGGCATGGGACTTTATCCATGCATTGCACAAGTAGGCTTTGAGAGTAGTTATGGTGTGTTCCTTTTATGTTATGAATGTTTATGAGATGAAGTATGCTTAATGTGGATTGTTGCTATGAGTTGCTTTCCTTGATATGACTTACTAAATGGAAGGTTTCCTTGTCTATAAGTATGAACAAAGGATGATATCAAAGAATGGTAAATATTATTATGGTGGCCTAAAAGTGGTACTTAGTATGGATGGGATCTTATCTATGTATTACACAAGTATAACTTAGGGTTACTTATGAGATGGTTCTATTATGCTATGATGATCTATATGTTGAATATGCTTATGACTTGTGCTTTTACACTAAAGTTCATGATGATTTTCAATCTTGGTAAAGTGCAAGCTTTTCAACGAAAATGTCCTTTTTAGCATGTTTACAAGGTTTTTATGCATGGCTATCATAGTTAGTGCATTTTTGTACAAACCCATATTTTCCTACAATTTTTCTATAAGTGTAGGGTCTGGTTCTTAAAGGCGATCTTCTATTGGTTTAAGCTTGAATCGACTTTTCTCCTAGCTTGTGGTGAGTCCTCAAGATTCGAGGACGCATGAGTCATTTGTAGTTCCTTTCTAGTTATTTCATTGTTGAACTATGTTGTAAGGGCGAAGTCTTACTTTTATAAAAGACTTCGCTTGTATGGATAATGTTTTAAATTTCCGCATCATTTCTTTTATCTTATGTTATGATATTCTAAGGGGATTGTATGAGACCTTTCGGGGTTGAGTACGCCTTTTCACATCTAGAGGGTACTCCTGGGTCGTGACAATTCCTTTCAAATTCATTTTTAATGATTGAATTATGATTGTTTATGGATATATTGATGATTTTATATGATTTTAAGTTGAATTCCTCAACAATCCACGAATCTATTTTTTCAAATTGGATCTTAAAGTGTGGGTATTGATAGATGCTAGTAGAATGTTATAGAATTATGAATGTAATGAATTGATTACTTGAATTATGTTATTATCCATGTCTAAAGTAATAATTCTAGATGTGTTGATGAATCATGATCTATGGTCGTTGAAGGGCAATTTATGAGAATTATGCATGATCATGAGATTCATGTATATGCTTTATGAACACTTTAAGAGTAAGTGATTATAATTATGATAATGTTGTTGTGTTGATTTAAAGGCTATTCTCAATTGTACACTTATGAATGAAGATGACATGTTGTGAAAGGTTTTCTCACAATATGGGGATTCTTAGGTTGAAAGGCTATTCTCACCTATTGAATCTATGAGCTATCTATGAATGATGTTGGATTGAGTGTTGATGCATTCTTCCATAATAATGAACTCAAGTAATGAAATGTTAAGTACTCCATGGGGAGTAAAATTTAAGCACCTAGTGGATATTGATTGAGATGAAAACTCATACGTGAGTTGAGGCGGGGTTTCTAGTAGCAATCTCTTGAGATGGATGCCCATACGTGAGTTGAGGCAGTGTATCTAGTAGCAATCTCCCTATCCCATAACTATTTGCCCTCATAGGTCTTTAGCTAGTGGATCCACCTAAAAGATAAATTAATGGTTCTACCTTTAGGCAAGTAGGACACCCTTTTCAGTGTGGGTAACACCGAATTTCATGATTTTCTCACATGGTCTATGTCGGTTAAGGCTTACCCCCACAATGAATGATTATTAACTATGGCTTCTCAAGAATGCACTACTTAGTGTGGGTGGGGGTATGGGACTTCATCCATGCATTGCACAAGTAGGCTTTGAGGGTAGTTATGGTGTGTTCCTATGTTATGATGATTTATGAAATGAAGTATGCTTAATGTGGATTGTTGCTAAGACTTGCTTTCCTTGATATGATTTAGCAAATGTGAAGGTTTCTTTGTCTACGAGTATTAACTAAAGATGAGATCAAAGAATGGTAAGTATGATTATGGTGGCCTAAAAGTGGTACTTAGTATAGATGGGATTATGGGATCTTATCTATACATTGCACAAGTATAACTTAGGGTTACTTATGAGATTGTTATATTATGCTATGATAATCTATATGTTGAATATGCTTGTGACTTATGCTTTTATACTAATGTGCCTGATGATTCTCAAACTTGGCAAAGTGCATGTTTTTCAACTAAAATGTCCTTTTTAGCATGTTTTCAAGGTTTTTATGCATGGCTATCATACTTAGTGCGTTTTTGTACTAACCCATATTTTCTACCCTTTTTTCCAAAGTGTAGGGTCCGGTTCTTAAGGTGATCTTCTCTTGGTTCAAGCTTGGATCGATTATTCTCCTAGCTTGTGGTGAGTCCTCATGATTTGAGGACGTATGAGTCATTTGTAGTTTCTTTTAGTTATTTCATTTCGGACTATGTTGTAAGGGCTGTGTCCCTATTTGATTGAAAGATTGTATTAGATGGCTAATTGAGACAAGTCTAGACTTCCTCTTGCTTGTATAAAAGACTTCGATTGTATGGATAAAGTTTTAAAATTTCTGCATCATTTCTTTTATCTTATATTATGATATGCTAAGGGCTTGTATGAGACACCTTCGGGGTCAAGTACGTCGTGTTACATCTAGGGTGTACCCTTGGGTCGTGACACTATAGCACACAAAAATCGGTAAAATCTGGGTTTACCTGCTCTAGGGCTCGTTTGAACTTAAAAATGGGCCGGTTTTCCCTCAGTACCAACTGGCTCCATTACTAAGGTCTTAACGAACGTCCATGAAAAATTTCGGCAAAAAAATTATCGGAATCCCGAATCACCAAAAATACATGGACTATAGCACACAAAAATCGGTAAAATCTGGGTTTACCTGCTCTGGGGATCATTTGAACTTGAAAATGGGTCGGTTTTCCCCTCGGGACCCACTGGCTCCATTACTAAGGTTAAGACGGACGTCCATGAAAAATTTCGGCAAAAAAATTGCCAAAATCCCGAATCACCAAAAATCCATAGACTATATAGCACACGAAAATCAGTAAAATTTGGGTTTACCTGCTCTGGGGCTTGTTTGTCACGACCCAAGGGTACCCCCTAGATGTAACAAGGCGTACAAGACCCCGAGAGGCCTAATACAAGCCACTTAGCATATCATAACATAAAGTAATAGAAATGATGCTGAAATTTAAAACATTTTCAATACAATCAAAGTCTTTATAAATCGAGCGGAAGTCTAATACAATTGTTTCAAAGCATCTAACCAACATGAATAATGTCTTGGTTCATAGCCCATAAAATAGTCCAAGACATAACATGAAAGACATAAGGGAAATAGTGTGGTCAAATCCTCGAATGCTATGAGGACTCACCGAATCTTCACTCCTTGATCAACTATGAACCTAGCCACGAGTGTGAGGATCGATGTCGCCGGACCCTACATTTTGATAAGAAATATAGGCAAAAGTGTGCATGAGTACAAACATGTACTAAATATGATAGCTAGCATAAACAACATAAACATAATGGTTAATCAATACAAACCATAAGTATAATCAATGCACATAAATCATCATCATAATAAGAAAGGGACACTTCTCAAGCAACCTTACTTATCCTTAGTCAAGACTTGGGTAATCCACCTCTAGTCATGCTCACATCATGGAAGGCATATCAAGCAACATTCCAAGCTAATCATCTTCATAACATAATCACATTATTCATACTTACTTTTGAAGACATGGGGATTCGCCTCTTTTCCTAACTTATAAAGGCTAATGGGTAGTCTCCTCTTGCCTTACTTACTTTAAGATCATGGGTACTCGCCTCCACAATCACATCATATGACACAGGTACTGGCCTCCACATCATTTCATAAGGATCATGGGTACTCGCCTCCATGTCCATTCATCATAATAGGAACGTGGGGAATCACCTCTTGTTCAAGTCTAAGGATTATGGGAGACCACCTCATATCCTCTTCATATGGAGGTTAAGGGTAGTCGCCTCTAGCCTCATCAATTACATAGTCTTTTAGTCTAGATTCATTTTAGGTGAGCAATCCTTTCAACCTAGAATTATTCATGTGAGAAAGCCTTTCACATTCTTACATTCATAGTTAAGCATTTCATGTGGGAAGCATCCCTACCACAACAATACATCAATTACTAACAATTCATATCATAAGCTTTGCTCCCAAAGCAATTCTAATCATAATTCATCAATCCTATAAGGATAAGCCTAAACCCATAAAGTTTCCCTTCATAGCATCAACCCAATTATATAAATTCTAGGTTAGAATCATGAAATAAGCATGGGTACATGTAATTTCATCCTAAAAACATGCAATTCTATAAATTCAATCATAAATAATCATAATCCACTCAATTGGATCAACATTCATCATAACCCACAACATTGGAACAAACCCTAATTAGAATTGGGATTTAGACTTCGCAATTGGGGAATTCTAGGGGACTCCATGGATGGAAGGAATCCATGGATGAAAAACTATCATACCTTAGTCACAAAGCCAACAAAAGCTTGAAGATTGGAGGCTTGACCTGACCGTAGCTTCAATTGCTTCGTTCTTCTTCAAACTTCTAGTGAGAGAATTTTTTAGAAGAGTTTGGGATATTCTTTTTGGTTCTTGAGAGAATGACTTAAGTTGGGGGAATTTTTGGGAATAGAATGCTTATATACCTTGCTAGGTTAGGGGTAAAACGAGGTAGCATAGCTTTAAGAAAACTATGAAAAGACCATTAAGACCCTAACTTAATTTTTAAAGGGATTGCACGCTGAGGCTCGACAAGGCACGTGGCAACTCACCAAGTGAACCCTTGGCTCGCCTAAATTTCCAGTATCTCCCTCCGTGGAGGAAGTCCACTAGGCGATGGAGGAGTCCCTCTTGGCGATGCGCTAACCTGAACGGCGATCCCCGACCTGGCTCACCCATTTTTCCAGTAGCTTGGGTCATGGGGACAGTCCACTAGGTGACTGTGGGTGCACTTGGCGGATCGCCATGTCACTTTGGCGACCACACTGCCCCTCGCTAAGTTGTCTTGGGAAGGAAATGTTTTCCTTCAACAGTTCCCTAGGTACTATAGGCTCTCACGCTCTTCCATGGATTGTTTCCCCCTCACACTTAGCCCTAGTATAGCCTACTAGATTACGGGGTGTTACATTATTTCCCCCTTGGGGACATTCGTCCTCGAATGACGGTTCTAGACACCTTTCGGAAAAAGAGACTCAATACTAGCAGCCCATAATGCATGCAACTCCTCTAAATGCACACAACTAAGGAGGAACTTTATCTCCAAGCTAAACATATTCAATGCAACACAAGGAAGTAGGAACTTCATCTAACGACCCATAATGCATGAAAATTTCAGATTTCTTACATTTAAGGAGGAACTATCAACTCCAAACTTAAAAGCATGCTCAACACAATCTCATGGAGCCTAAATGCAATCAATACTCAAAGCACATACTCAAGGAGGAAATCTCCACTCCAAGTCAAGGCATGTCCAACTATTCATCTCATGAAGTCTATCGGCACTCATACTCAATGCACAACAACATGAGGAAAATAATGCACATAAGCCATTTCTTTCAAAACTTAAGATTTTTCATGAATATGCATAACAAGGAAATCATGGAAACACATAAAATACACATGACTTCTATTCATAGAGCAAGTCAAGAGGAAATTCATTACCTCAAGCTGGAGTAGGAGTAGAAGGAAAAAGATGAGGATATCGCGACTTCCTATCGGCCTCGGCCTCCCAAGTAGCACCCTCAACTAGATGGTTTCTCCATAACACCTTCATGGAAACAACCTCTTTGTTCCTTAATTTCTTAACTTGCCGGTCCAAAATCTCAACCGGAACTTCCTCATAAGAGAGGCTCTCATCAACTCCCAATCCTTCTAGGGAAACTATGGATGTCGGATCTCCAACACATTTCTTAAGCATAGAGACATGGAAAACGGGATGCACGGTTGCGAACTCATTTGGCAAATCTAGCTCATAAGCAACCTTACCACGCCTCAAAATCTCATATGGGCCTACAAAACGGGGACTAAGCTTCGCTTTCTTGCCAAACCTCATTACACCCTTCATGGGTGAGAATTTCAAGTAAACCCAATCATGCACTTCAAATTCCAGATCCCTCCTTCTAACATCGGCATAAGACTTTTGTTGACTTTGGGCGGTTCTCAACCTCTCTCTAATTAGTCAAACTTTTTCAATAGCCTCATGAACTAGCTTGGGTCCGATCAAGGAAATTTCACCCACTTAAAACCACCCTATAGGATATCTACACCTCCTACCATAAAGAGTTTCAAAGGGGGCCATACCAATACTAGAATGGTAGCTATTATTATAGGCGAACTCTATCAATGATAAGTGATCATCCCAACTCCCCTTAAAATAGATGACGCATGCCCTCAACATATCCTCTAAGGTTTGGATAGTTCGTTCCGCTTGCCTATCGGTTTGTGGGTGAAAAGTCATGCTAATCTTTACCTTCGTGCCAAGACCTTTTTGGAACGACTTCCAAAATTGAGAAGTAAACTAAGTATCTCTATTAGAGATGATGGACAATGGAACACCATAAAATCTTACCATTTCCCTCAAATATAACTTGGCATAGTCATCCGCCGAATAGGAAACCCTGACGGAAAGGAAATGAGCCGATTTCATCATCCGTTCTACTATCACCCAAATAGAGTCATGTTGTTGCCGGGTGCGAGGCAAACCAACAATAAAGTCCATATTCAAGTCTTCCCACTTCCAAGTAGGAATGCTAATATCTTGAGACAAACCTCCCGGTTTCTGATGCTCAACCTTAACTTGTTGGTAATTTGGATACTTAGCCACAAATCCCGCAATATCTTTCTTCATCCCATTCCACCAATAAACTTCCCATAAATCACGGTACATCTTGGTGGCTCCCGGGTGAATGGAATACCGCGAACTATGGGCTTCAGCCAAGATCTGTTCCCTCAAATCATCTATATTTGGAACACATAAACGGCCTTGGTATCTAAGTACCCCATCTCCCCCTTGGGAGAAAGCCTCAACGGATTTCTTAAGTACCGCCTCTTTCAATTCTACAAAAATTGGATCAAGACCTTGTTTAGCTTTCACCTCGGCCACCAAAGATGATTCGGAACCATTGTGAACCATAATACCAACCTTGGTGGAGTCCACTAGTTGAACACCTAATCGAGCTAATCTATGCACATCTCGAACCAACTCTTTCTTTTTTTCATCAATATGAGCCACACTACCCATAGATAACTGACTAAGAGCATCCACCACCACATTAGCTTTGCCGGGATGATAAAGAACACTCATGTCATAGTCTTTCAATAATTAAAGCCACCTTCTTTTGCAAAGATTTAGATCCTTTTGACTAAACATGTATTGCAAGCTTTAGTGATGGGTGAACACATCTACATGGACACCGTAGAAATAGTGCCTCCATATCTTTAAGGCAAAAACCACCACCGCTAATTCAAGATCGTGGGTCGGATAATTCTTCTCATGGACCTTAAGTTGCCTTAAAGCATAGACAATAACCTTTCCATTTTGCATAAGTGCACATCCCAACACAATTCTTGAGGTATCACAATAAACATCAAAGCCATCCGTACCTTCTGGTAGAGTCAAAACCGGGGCGGAAGTAAGTCTATCTTTCAATTCTTGGAAGCTTTTTCTCACATAATTCGGACCATACAAACTTAGCCTTCTTTTGAGTCAAAGCCGTCAATGGAGAGGCAATAGAGGAAAACCCCTCAACAAATCTTTGATAATAACCAGCCAAACCTAAGAAGTTTCTAATGTCCGAAGGTGATAGAGGTCTAGGCCAACTCTTGACCGCATCCGTCTTCTTAGGATCTACCTCTATACCTTTGCTTGGCACAATATGACCAAGGAAAGCTACGGACCTTAACCAAAACTCACATTTACTAAACTTAGCAAAGAGTTGTTGGTCCTTGAGAATTTGCAATACGACCCTCAAATGACCAACATGCTCATCCTCACTTCTTGAATAGATCAAAATAGCATCGATAAAGACAATCACAAACATGTCAAGATATTTTCTAAACATCCTATTCATCAAGTCCATAAATGCCGCCGGAGCGTTAGTCAACCCAAAGGACATCACCAAGAACTCATAATGACCATATCGGGTTCTAAAAGCCGTCTTCAGAATAATACTTTCTCTCACCTTCAATTGGTGATAACCCGATCGAAGATCAATTTTAGAGAAATAACTTGCCCCTTGAAGTTGGTCAAACAAATCATCTACCCTTGGGAGAGGATACTTGTTCTTAATAGTCACCTTGTTCAACTGACGATAGTCAATGCACATACGAAGAGAACCATCCTTCTTTATAACGAACAAAACCGAAGCACCCCATGGAGAGATACTCGGTCTAATGAAACCCTTGTGTAACTGATCCTTCAATTGTTCTTTCAGCTCCTTAAGTTCTGTTGGAGCCATACGGTAAGGAAGAACAGAGATAGGTTGCGTATCTGGGAGAAGGTCAATATCGAAGTCTATTTCTCGTTTGGGAGGAATACCGGGTAAGTCATCCGGGAACACTTCTGGCATCAAAGTCTAACATATCAAGCTCTACCAAGTCAACAAGAGTAACTCTATAGGATTGTCACGACCCGAGCCTACACTCCGGATGAGACACGGCGTACAAGACTCTGAAGAGCCTCATACAAGGCTCATAGCATATCATAACATAAGACATAAGAAATGATGCGGAATTTAAAAACTTTTATCCATACAATCGAAGTCTTTATTTAAAAGCAAGCGGAAGTCTAACTTTTTCTCACATGGCCATCTAATACAACTTTGAATCAACAATAGGGTCACATCCCTTCAACATAGTCCGAAACATAAAATGACATGAAAGAAACTACTAAAGACTCATACATCCTTGAATCTTGAGGACTCACCACAAGCTAGGAGAATAGTCGATCCAAGCTTGAATCCAAAGAAATCACCTTAAGAACCGAAACCTACACTTTGTAGAAAAATGTAGAAGAAATATGGGTTAGTACAAAAATGCACTAAGTATGATAGCCATGCAAAAATCATGCTAAAAAGGATATTTTTGTTGGAAACCATGCTATATGCCAAGTTTGAGAATCAAAATGAACATTAGTATAAAAGCATAAGTCACAAGCATGATCAACATGTAAATCATTATAACATAATAGAACCATCTCTTAGGTAACCCTAGTTATACTTGTGCAATGTATGAATGGCATCCCATAATACCACACATACTAAGTACCACCTTGAGGCCACCATAACATACTTACCATTATTCATTCTCATCTTTAGTTAATACTCATAGATAAGGAACATTCTCATTTAATAAGTCAAGTAAAGGAAAACAACTCATAGCAACAATACAAGTTAAGCATTGATCATTACATTTAGCCTTTAAGTCAACATTCTCATTAGCATCATTATAAGCACATTCATCTCATTAGACATTACGACATTTGAGAAATACACCATAGCCACTCTCAAAGCCTACTCGTGCAATACATGAATGGCATCCCATACTACCAACCACACTTCATAGAAACTCTTGAGTAACCATAGAACATAACTCACATGATGGGAATAAGCCCTAACCGACATAGACCATGTGAGCAAATCATGGAATTCGGTGTCATGTCCCACACCGAAAAGAGTTGGTCTACTTGCCTAAGGTAGAACCGGTAATTTAGCTTAGGTGGATCCACTAGCTAATAACCTATGTGGGCACATAGTTATGGGATAAGGAATGTGTTACTAGAAACCCGGCCTAACATGGGGAGAGCTTCCACCTTATGATATCCACTCGGTGCTAAGCATTAAATTCCCATAGAGTAGTTCATTTTCTTTTAACATTATAACACATGAGAGGGATGCCATTGGCCTACCAACCCAAGGTACATTATTACACACATGAAAGGGTGCCATTAGCCTACCGATTCAAGGTGCATTATTAAACACATGAAAGGGTGCCATAAGCCTACCGATTCAAGGTACATCATTAGAATAGCTCATTGAATCCTCATGAAAGGGATATCATTGGTCTACCAATTCAAGGTTCATCATTATCATAGTTCATTGACATCACAAAAGGGATACCATTGGTCTACCGATTTAAGACAAAGCCTTGGAATACTTCATTAATCATTTATGAAAGGGATGCCATTGGCCTACCGATTCAAGGTTCATTAAGTCAAGATACCTTTGGTTACACAAGAAGAGGTTGCCCTAAGCCTACCAATTCAAGGTACATCAATCAAGATCACTTTAAATTACACATGAAGAGGATGCCCTAAGCCTACCAATTCATGGTACATTATACATTGAGAAAACCCTTTACAACATGTCAATCATCATTCGTAAGTGTATAATTGAGAATAGTCTTTCAATCAACACATCATCATTATCATAATCATAGCAATTTCATTCTCAAGGTATTCATAAAGCATGTACATAAACATCAAGATCATACATAATTCTCATAATTACCCTTCAAGAACCATAGATCACATTCAATCAACACACCTAGAATTAATACATTAAGCATGGATAATGACATGAGTCAAGTTATTAAACCACTACAAGAACAATTCTATAATATTCATCTTACTACAATTCACCCACATCACAAAGTCATATATTAGGGTTATGGGGAAATTCATTGATTCACGGGAGATTTTATCCTAAAACCACCATAAAACAACAATTCATTCATAATCTATGATAATTAAATCACTGAAAACGTTTTTAGGAAGAATCCATGACTTGGAGTGAACACCCTAGGTTTTGGAGAATTTCCTTCTTTGAAATAGAAAGTTTGAAGGCTCCATGGAAGAAAGCTTTCCATGAATCAAGACTACCATACCTTATTGAAGATTCTTCACGAATTTGGGTAGAAAAGATGAGTCCTTGAACCCCTAGACTTCAACTTCTTCTTCTATGGAGGTTTTAGTGAGAGAAATATTTGGGAGGGAATGAGTTATTTTGGGGTCTTGAAAGAATGAATCAATTGACTTTGTTTAGAGGTCTATTAGGCTTATATAGGTAGTCCAATTAATATTAAAACGACCCTACGTAATTAATTAATTAATCCTAAGATCCTCCCTCAGCCCCCAACTTAATAACTAAAGACCAAAAATTGCCTTCACCCACGAGACCTCACCCACGGACCGTGGGTGGGTCCACGAACCGTACTGGTCAAACATGGTTGATGGTCTGGGGATAGGAAAATAGGGGGAGGTCCAGCCTTGAGCCACGACCCCCACCTATGGGGCATGGGTCCATCCATGGATCGTGGATGCCCTTCGTGGGTAGGCTGTCTTTTGACAGCTTTTTGGGCTGTCTCAAGGTCCTCCTCAAGGACCCTTGGTTGGTCCTTGGGGGGTCGTACCTTGACTTCTACACCCAAAAACACTTATATTGAGTACCGGAGGTTATTTTATGACTCTAACCTTTACGTTAAACCCCAATTAGGCTACTAGTTTACACATTAGGCTCTAGCTTAGTTTACTAGTTTTCCAGAGTATTTTAAAAATAGGGAAACGAGTCATTTTCTATATACCCTCTTAGCCACCACAGAGTCACCAACCAGGGTAGAGACAGAAAAAAGTTCTACTAACACATCGGGGAGCACATCAAACCTGATGGCCACTTAAGGAGTCACAAAGGACAAAGTAGCACCGGGATCTAGCAAAGCATATACATTTATTTGAAAAACTTTTAACGTACCAGTAACCACATCGGGAGACTCTTCTTGATCACCTCTAGTATGAAAAGCATAAAACTTGTTTTGCTTAGGAGCACTAGCACCTGAACCACTTGGACCGGATGAAGGGTAGGGTTGAGTCCTACGACAATTATCTCCTTCATTCTTGGAAACCGAAGGAACAATTCCTTATCTTGTGATCCATCTTCCTACACCCAAAGCAAGCATTGGAACCCGCTAGACACTTCCCTTCATGATTTCTTCCACACTTACCACAAGTAGGCACCGAGGATCTATTACTATCTCCTTGAGGTTTAGGGTTAGACACCCTTTCATTGCAAGACTTTGGAGGAGCATTAGAAGAACCTTGCCCAGAGAACTTTTGCCGAAACCTTGAACGACCCTATCCACCGGACCTAGAATGTGAAAAGTTACCATCATCCGTTCTTGCCCTCTTTGCCTCCCTAGATCTTTCCTTAAGGTTTTCCTCTTCAATCTGTTGGGCATGTACCATAAGATGAGAAATGTCCATGTCATGGAAAAGCATAGTAGTGCGGCATTCTTTGACTACCATGTCGGACACTCCCGAAACGAACTTACTCATCTTAGTTCTATGATCCGCTACAATAGAGTGGGCATTTTTGGACAACTGAGTGAACCTCAATGCATACTCCCTCACACTCATATTTCCTTGTCGGAGGTTAATGAACTTGAGAACCTTAGCCTCTCTCATCTCAAGAGGGAAAAATCGATCAAGAAAAGCACTTTTGAACCTTTCCCACTCTATGGGACCCGCTTCTTCCGGCCTAGCCTCCTTCCATTGATTGAACCAAATCTGAGCAACCCCTTTGAGTTGGTATGCGGCCAATTCCGCCTTCTCTACCGGAGTCACTCCTATAATAACAAGTATCTTATAGACTTCATCGATAAACTCTTAAGGATCATCCTCGGCTTTGGAGCCATAAAATTCTGGAGGGTTCATTCTTGTAAAGTCCCTCACTCTTGCCGCTGTCGTACCCACATTTGGGTTCACAGGAGCTACCACCTCTCTTTTGGCTTGAGCCATCACGGCTTGATCCAACACTTGGAAAATCGATCTAAACTCCACATTTGTTACATTCTCAGCCAAAGGATCAATCAGAGCTTGAGGAGGAACTTGGGGAGGAACTTCTTGGCCCACATTGTCTCCCTCAGTCCTTCTAGCATTAGCCCTTCTAGTAGTCATATCCCGATAACCATCGGGTAAGGATTAAGTGAAAGACTTTATAGAGCTAAACTCCATCGCACGACTTAGAGAAATGAAGAAGTGAAGTTTCCTAAACATCCATTAGCCTCTCATTCATAAATGTGGTGCGCTTCACACTTATGAACAAGAGTGTTTGACGTGGTTTGAGACATCCTAGAACCATTCTAAACCTTGTGCTATGATACCAAGTTTATCACGACCCAGGGGTACCCCCTAGATGTAACAAGGAGTACAAGACCCCGAAAGTCCTAATACAAGCCACTTAGCATATCATAACATAAAGTAATAGAAAAGATGCAGAAATTTAAAACATTTTCAATACAATCAAAGTCTTTATAAAACGAGCGGAAGTCTAATACAATTGTCTCAAACCATCCAACCAACATGAATAAAGTCTTGGGTCACAACCCATACAAAAGTCCAAGACATAACATGAAAGACATAAGGGAAATAGTGTGGTCAAATCCTCGAATGCTATGAGGACTCACCAAATCTTCACTCCTTGATCAACTATGAACCTAGCCACGAGTGTGAGGATCGATGTCGCCGGACCCTACATTTTGATAAGAAATATAGGCAAAAGTATGCGTTAGTACAAATATGTACTAAATATGATAGCTAGCATAAACAACATAAACATAATGGTTAATCAATAAAAACCATAAGCATAATCAATGCACATAAATCAGAATCATAATAAGAAAGGAACACTTCTCAAGCAACCTTACTTATCCTTAGTTAAGACTTGGGTCATCCATCTCTAGTCATGCTCACATCATAGAAGGCATATCAAGCAACACTCCAAGCTAATCATCTTCATAACATAATCACATTATTCATACTTACTTTTGAAGACATGGGGATTCGCCTCTTTGCCTAACTTATAAAGGCTGATGGGTATTCGCCTCTTGCCTTACTTACTTCAAGATCATGGGTACTCACCTCCATAATCACATCATATTACACGGGTACTTGCCTCCACATCATTTCATAAGGTCATGGGTACTTTCCTCCATGTCAATTCATCATAATAGGAATGTGGGGAATCACCTCTTGTTCAAGGCTAAGGAGTATGGGAGACTACCTCATATCCTCTTCATATGGAGGTCAAGGGTAGTCGCCTCTATCCTCATCAATTACATAGTCTTTTAGTCTAGATTCATTTTAGGTGAGCAATCCTTTCAACCTAGAATCCTTCATGTGAGAAAGCCTTTCACATTCTTACATTCATAATTAAGCAATTCATGTGGGAAGCATCCCTTCCACAACAATACATTAATTACTAAAAATTCATATCATAAGCTTTGCTCCCAAGGCAATTCCAATCATAATTCATCAATCCTATAAGGATACGCCTAAACCCATAAATTTTCCCTTCATAGCATCAACCCAATTATATCAATTCTAGGTTAGAATCATGGAATAGGCATGGGTACATGTAATTTCATCCTAAAAATATGAAATTCTATCAATTCAATCATAAACAATCATAATCAGCTCAATTGGATCAACATTCATCGTAACCCATAACATTGAAAGAAACTCTAACAAGAATTGGGGATTTAGACTTCACAATTGGGGAATTCTAGGGGACTCCATGGATGGAAGGAATCCATGGATGAAAAACTATCATACCTTAGTTACAAAGCCCACAAAAACTTGAAGATTGGAGGCTTGACCTGACCCTAGCTTCAATTGCTTCCTTCTTCTTCCAACTTCTAGAGAGAGAATTTTTTAGAAGAGTTTGGGGTTTTCTTTTTGGTTCTTGAGAGAATGACTTAAGTTGGGGGAATTTTTGGGAATAGAATGCTTATATACCTTTCCAGGTTAGGGGTAAAACGACGTAGCATAGCTTTAAGAAAACTATGAAAAGACCTTTAAGACCCTAAGTTATTTTTTAAAGGGACTGCACGCTGAGGGTCTCCCAAGGCACTTGGCGACTTCCAAGTGAACCCTTGGCTCACCTAAATTTCCAGTATCTCCCTCCATGGAGGCAGTCCACTAGGCGATGGAGAAGACCCTCTTGGCTATGCGCTAACCTTAACGGTGATCCCTGACCTGGCTCACCCAATTTTTTCCAGTACCTTGGATCATGGGGAAAGTCCACTAGGCGATTATGGGTGCACTTGGTGGATCGCCATTGGCGACCACACAGCCCCTCGCCAAGTTCGCTTGGGAAGGAAATGTTTTCCTTCAACAGTTCCCTAGGTACTATAGGCTCTCAACCTCTTCCATGGCTTGTTACCCCCACACAGTTAGCCCTAGTTTAGTCTACTAGATTATGGAGTGTTACGTCGTTTGAACTTGAAAATGGGAAGGTTTGCCCCTCAGGACCAACTGGCTCCATTACTAAAGTCTTAACGGGCGTCCATGAAAAATTTCAGTAAAAAAATGGTCAAAATCCTGGATCACCAAAAATCCATGGTCTAGCACACGAAAATTGGTAAAATCTGGGTTTACCTGCTCTGGGCTCGTTTGAACTTAAAAATGGGCCGGTTTTGCCCCTCGGGACAACTGTCTCTATTACTAAGGTCTTAACGGACGTCCATGAAAAATTTCGGTAAAAAAATGGCCAAAATCACGGATCACTAAAAATCCATGGACTTTATCACACGAAAATCGGTAAAATCTGGGTTTACCTACTCTGGGGATCGTTTGAAATTGAAGATGGGCCGTCTTGCCCCTTGAGACAAACTGGCTCCATTACTAAGGTCTTAATGGACGTCCATGAAAGATTTCGGCAAAAAATGGCCAGAATCCCGGATCACCAAAAATCCATGGATTAAAGCACACAAAAATCGGTAAAATCTGAGTTTACCTCCTCCGGGGCTCGTTTGAACTTGAAAATGGGCCGGTTTCCCCCTCGGGACCAACTAGCCCCATTAGTAATGTCTTAACGGACGTCCATGAAAATTTTGGCAAAAAAATGGCCGGAATCCCGGATCACCAAAAATCCATGGACTATAGCACACGAAAATTGGCAAAACTTGTGTTTACCTTCTCTGAGGCTCGTTTGAACATGAAAATAGACTGGTTGCCCCTCGGGACAAACTGGCTCTATTACTAAGGTCTTAACGGACATCTATGAAAAATTTTGGTAAAAAAATGGCCGGAATCCCGGATCACCAAAAATCCATGGATAGCACACGAAAAATGGTAAGATCTGGGTTTACCTTCTCTGGCGCTCGTTTGAACTTGAAAATGGACTAGTTTGCCCTACAGGACCAACTGGCTCCATTACTAAGGTCTTAACGGACGTCCATGAAAAATTTCAGCAAAAAAATGGCCGGAATCCCGGATCACCAAAAATTCTTGGACTAGCACACAAAAATCGGTAAAATCTGGGTTTACCGGCTCTCGGGCTCGTTAGAACTTTAAAATGGGCCGGTTTGCATGTAGGGACCAACTGGCTCCATCACTAAAGTCTTAACGGACGTCCATGAAATATTTTGAGAAAAAATTGCCGGAATCTCCGATCATCAATTATCCATGGACCATAGCACACGAAAATTGATAAAATCTGAGCTTACCTGCTCTGGGGCTCGTTTGTACTTGAAAATGGGCCGGTTTACCCCTCGGGAGAAACTGGCTCCATTATTAAGGTCTTTAGGGATGTCCATGAAAAAATTCGGTAAAAAAATGGCCGGAATCCCGAATCACCAAAAATCCATGGACTATAGCACAAAAAAATCAGTAAAATCTGGGTTTACCTGCTCTGGGTCTCGTTTGAACTTGAAAATGGGCCGGTTTTTCCCTCGGGATCAACTGACTCCATTACTAAGGTCTAAACGGACGTCCATGAAAAAATTTGGCAAAAACTGGCCGAAATCCCGAATCACCAAAAATCCATGTACATAGCACACGAAAATTGGTAAAATCTGGGTTTACCTGCTCTGGGGTTCTTTTGAACTTGAAAATGAGCCGATTTTCCCTTTGGGACCAATTGGCTCCATTATTAAGGTCTTAACAGATGTCCATAAAAAATTTCGGCAAAAAAAGCCCGAAATCCCGATCAACCAAAAATCCATGGACTATGCACACGAAAATCGATAAAATCTGGGTTTACCTGGTCTCGGGCTTGTTTGAACTTTAAAATGGGCCGGTTTGCCCCTCGGGAGCAATTGGCTCCATTACTACGGTCTTAAGGAATGTCCATAAAAAATTTCGGCAAAAAAATGGCCGGAGTCCCGGATCACCAAAAATTCATGGACTATAGCACACAAAAATTCGTAAAATCATGGTTTACCTACTCTGGGGTTCGTTTGAACTTGAAAATGGACCGGTTTTCCTCTCGGGACTAACTGGCTCCATTACTAAGTTCTTAATGGACGTCCATAAAATATTTCGGCAAAGAAAAATGGCCGAAATCCAGGATCACCAAAAATCCATGGTCTATAGCTCACGAAAATCGGTAAAATCTAGGTTTACCGGGTTTGAGGCTCGTTTGAACTTGAAAATTGGCCGGTTTGCCCCTCGGGACCAACTGCCTCCATTACTAAGGTCTTAACAGACTTCCATGTAAAATTTCGGCAAAAAATTGGTCGGAATCTCGGATCACCAAAAATCCATGGATTATAGAACACGAAAATTGGTAAAATATGGGTTTACCTGCTCTAGAGCTCGTTTGAACTTAAAAATGGACCGGTTTACCCCTCGTGACCAACTGGCTCCATGACTAAGGTCTTAAAGGACGTCCATTAAAAATATTTCGGCAAAAAATTACCGAAATCCTGGATCACCAAAAATCCATGGTCTATAGCACACGGAAATTGGTAAAATCTAGGTTTACCTACTCCGGGGCTCGTTTGAACTTGAAAATGAGCCGGTTAGTCCCTCAGGACCAACTGGCTCCATTACTAAGGTATTAACGGATGTCCATGAAAAATTTCGGCAAAATAATGGCTAGAATCCCGAATCACCAAGAATCCATGGACTTGCACACGAAAATTGATAAAATCTAGGTTTACCTGTTCTTGGGGTCGTTTGAACTTGAAAATGGGCCTATTTTCCCCTCGAGACCAACCGGCTCCATTACTAAGGTATTAACGGACGTCCATGAAAAATTTCTCCAAAAAAGGGCCGAAATCCCGATATAACCAAAAATCCATGGACTATAGCTCACGAAAATCGGTAAAATCTGGCTTTACCTGCTCTGAGGCTCGTTTGAACTTGAAAATGAGCCGATTTGCCTCTCGAGACCAACCGACTCCATTACTAAGGTCTTAACGGATGTCCATGAAAAATATCGGCAAAATAATTACCGGAATCCCGCATCACCAAATATCATCCATGGACTATAGCACACGAAAATCGGTAAAATCATGGTTTACCTGCTCTGGGGCTCATTTAAACTTGAAAATGGGCCGTTTTGCCCTTTGGGACCAACTGGCTCCATTACTAAGGTTTTAACGGACGTCCATAAAAAAAAAATTGCAAAAAAATGGCCGGAATCGTGGATCACCGAAAATCCATCGATCACTGAAAATCCATGGATAGCACACAAAAATTGGTAAAATTTGGGTTTACCTGCTCTGGGCTCGTTTGAACTTGAAAATGGGCTGGTTTGCCCGTCGGGACCAACTGACTCCATTACTAAGGTCTTAACGGACGTCCATGAAAACTTTTAGCAAAAAAAAGTCCGGAATCCTGGATCACCAAAAATTCATGGACTATAGCACACGAAAATCTGTAAAATTTGGGGTTACCTGCTCTGGGGCTCATTTGAACTTGAAAATTGGCCGGTTTACCCCTCGGGACCAACTGAATCCATTACTAAGATCTTAACGGACGTCCATGAAATATTTTGGCAAAAAATGGCCAGAATCCCGGATCACCAAAAATCCATTGACACGGAAATTGGTAAGATCTGGGTTTTGCTGCCCTGGGGCTCGTTTGAACTTGAAAATGGCCCGGTTTTGTCCTCGAAACCAACTGGCTGCATTACTAAGGTCTTAACGGACGTCCATGAAAAATTTTGGTAAAAAAATGGCTGGTGTAACACCCGGAAAACTAGTAGACTAAACTAGAGCTTTACGAGGGAGTTTTAGAGTTTGATATGAGGGTTAAGCTCGTAAAATAACTTCTCGTACTTAGAATGAGGGGTTTAGGGGTTAAACGTCAAGGTACGAATCCCCAAGGCCCAACCAAGAGGTCCTTGAGGAGGACCATAAAAATAGCCGAAAAAGCTGTCCAAAACAGTGGCCTCCCACGAAGGGCATCCACGAGTCGTGGATGGACCCACGCCCCGTGGGAAGGGGTCATGGGTCAAGGCCCTTGTTGCCCCTGCTATTACAAGCCCCAGTACCCATCCACGCTTCACCAGCATGGTCCGTGGAACTACCCACGGTCCGTGGATGTGGTCTTTTTGGTGGGGCGGTGGTGAGCTTAAAATATTTTAAGTTGGGGACTTAGGGGTTGATTCCAAATTAGCTAGGGGTTAAGTGGGGACGGTTTATTAGTAATTATACCCCCTATATATACCTAATAGACACTTAATTAGATGATTGCAAATCATTATTTCAACTCCCTCAAAAGAACCCAATTCCCTCCAAGAAATTCTCGCTCTAGAAAGTGAAGAAGAAGAAGAAGAAGAAGAGAAGGGAGCTAGGGCAGAATTCTTCCATTGTTGAAAACTTTTGTGAGGGCTTTGAATCAAGGTATGTTAGCTTATTCATCTATGGATTCTTCCATCCATAGAGCCCCCTAGATTTCCCCCAAATTGTAAAGAAAATCCCCAATTCTAGCTAGGGTTTCTTCCTATATTGTGGGTAGTGTTGAGTATGATTCCAATTGAGTGGATAATACTTGTTTATGATTGTTTTAGTATTAAATCATGATATATTGATGATATTACATGTTTTCCATGGTTAACCCTAGTCTAATTGATGAAATCAAGTGTTGTGGGTTTATGCCTTGTGAAATGAAATTGAAGATTCAAAGGTGATCTCCTTGAATTGATGACATGTAAGTAATTGATAAAGAATAGAAGTATGTGAACATGAATTGAATTAGAAAAATGTACATATGATAGATCTTGAGTTGTAATGAATGAGTTAGAGCCTTTATGATGAATTATGACTAGAATTGCTTAAAGAAGAAGCTTATGACTAGTATGTCTTGTGATCTAGACTTGTATGATGATTGTAAGAAGTAAATCTTTGAGAATAGCGCTTGAATTCATGAATGTTGATCACTAGGGATTTTAGAGTAAGTCTAATTTGATGAGATAGCTTGCATAAAAATTGGTATACTAATGGCTAGAGTTGTTGTGGAAGACTTTTACCCACATGACCTACCTAGTACTATATGAATGCATGTATGTAGAATGTGAAAGGTCTTTTCACATAGAAATATTCTAGATTTTAAAGGTTAATCACCTAAAATGAATCAAAGCATGTTAGACTAGAATATCTTGAAGATGTGACCTAAGATCCCTTCATGTATAACTTGACTTGATAAGACAAGACCAAGCTTGGTAGCTTGAGTTAGGAATTCTCATGGTAGCTTAGGATTGAGGATCCATACTCTCCTAAGGATAGCTTGACTAGCATTATAGAAAGCTTTCATGGTAGCTTGAGATAGTAGATCTCATATTAGCCTAGGATTGAGGAATTACACTCTTCTAAGGGTAGCTTGAACTTGCATCATAGGATGCCTTCATGGTAGCTTGACTTGGTTAGGCCAAGACCATTTCATGGTAGCTTAGGATTGAGAAATCACACTCTCCTAAGGGTAGCTTGCACTAGCATCAAAGAATGCTTGCATGGTATTTAGGATGGAACATAGTCACCTTCCTTGTATAGCTTGGACTTACATGTTAATGTGTTTTTCCATGATAGCTTGGTCTAGCCTATTAGGGTGCTATTCCTTGGTAGCCTTGAATTGATAAATAAAATTCATTCATGTTTATTGACTTGCTTTGTACTAAATGGGGAAGTACTATAAATGAATATGGCAAATAGTATAGAGGGACTAGTCCCCCAATCTAGTAAGTATGTATGATGGCCGAAAGTGGTACTTAGTGTGAATGGTAGCCATTTATGCATTGCACAAGTATGACTTGAAGCTACTTATGAAGTGTTCTCATATATGATGTATGGTTAGCTTGGAGTGTTGCTATAGTTGCCTTCCATGATATTTTGACTAAAGGTTGTAGTTTCCTTGTCTATATGAAGTAGGTCAAGAATGAGACTAATGAATGGTAAGTATGAACATGGTGACTTCAAGGTTATGCTTAGTGTGAATGGTATTATGGGATACCCTTCATACATTGCACAAGTGTGTCTTGAGGTTACTTAGGAGTAGTGCTCATATGATATGAAGGTCTAAGTGTAGACTATGCCATGAACATGATGTATCTCCGATGCTCAAGAATTATGTTTATATGATGCTTATTTTGGAAATTATGCTTATGACTATGTTATTGTCTCTTATGCTTATGTCTCACGTTGACTAACCATTTTGAGATGCTCTTATGATGTTATCCTAGCTATCATATTGAGTACTTTTGTACTAACGCATACTTTTGCCTACATTCTAATCAAATGTAGAGTTCGGTGATTTGAGGTCCATTCTCGAGGATAGGTTTCTAAGGAGCAAGAAGTTGAAGACTTGGTGAGTCCTCATAGTATCGAGGATAAAACCACCATTTCCTTTATGTCTTTTCCTTATGTTTGAGACTATTGTATGGGCTGTGTCCCAAGAGTTTATTCAAAGTTGTATTAGATGGTTTGAGACAAATTGTAGTAAGACTTCCGCTTGCGTTTTATAAAGACTTAGATTGTATGGATAAATTTTTAAAATTTCCATACTTTTCTATTATCTTATGTTGGGATATGCTAAGGGCTTGTATGAGACCCCTTCGGGGTCAAGTACACCATGTTACATCTAGGGTGTACCCCTAGGTCGTGACAAACTTGGTAATCAGAGCACAAGGTTTTAGAATGGTTCCAGGATTGTCTCAAACCATGTCTAGTAGAGTCTTGTTCATAAATGTGAAGCGCGCCCCATTTATGAATAGGAGGCTATTGGATGTTTAGGAAATCTCATTTCTTCATTCTCTAAGTCGTGCCGTTAAGCTCTAGTAGGTCTTTCTCCTAATCATGGCCCTGTGGTTTTTTAGGATATGGCTAATACTAGGGCTAATGCTAGGAGAGATAAGGAAGGCAATGTGGATCAAGATGTCCCTCCCCAAGCTCCTCCACAAGCTCCTCCACAAGTTCCTCCCCAAGCTCCAATTGATTCTTCGGATATGTCGAATGCGGAGATTAGGTTGGCTTTCCAAATATTGGCCCAAGCTTTGACTACTCAATCTCAAACTTTTACGGCACAAGTGAATAGGGAGGTGGTAGCTTCGGCAAACCCAATAAGGGGGATGGCTGCTTCTAGAGTGAGATTTTTGAGGATGAACCCTCCAGAGTTTAGTGGCTCCAAAGTGGAAGAGGATCCTAATGGGTTTATAGAGGAGGTTTATAAAGTACTAGCTATCATGGGGGTGACTTCGGTAGAGAAAGCGGAGCTAGCCTCTTACCAATCGAAAGATGTTGCTCAAATATGGTATGAACAATGGAAAGATGCTAGGCCTGTAGAAGCGGGGCCCATAGAGTGGGAAGTGTTCAGACTAGCATTTATTGATAGGTTCTTTCCCCGAGAGTTGAGGGAATCCAATGTGGAAGAGTTTATCAACCTTAAGCAAGGTAGCATGAGTGTTAAGGAGTATGCCTTGAAATTTACTCTATTGTCTAAGTATGCTTCATCTATGGTAGCAAATTCGAGGGATACGATTAGTAGGTTTTTTACGGGGGTGTCCGACATAGTAGCAAAAGAATGTCGTACGACAATGCTCCATAATGATATGGATATCTCACGTCTCATGGTGTATGCCTAACAAATAGAAGAAGAAAAACTCAAGAAAGATAAATCTAGGGAAAAAAAGAGGTCTAGGATGGACAATGATAAGTCCTGTCATGTTGGGTTCGATGGACATGGTCGTTCTAGGAATCGACAAAAGTTTTCCGAACAAGGCTCTTCTAATTCTCCTAAGTATAAGGATGAGAGAGTGTCTAACCCTAAGCCACCCGAAAGTGGTAATGAGCCTCCATGGTCTACTTGTGCTAGGTGTGGAAGCAGACATGAGGGTAGGTGTTTGGCCGGTAGAGAGGGTTGCTTTAGTTGAGGTGAGAGTGGCCACAAGAAGAAAGATTGTCCTAAGTCAAAAGCTATGAGAAGAGAGGGTAAGTAAGTTGATCCTAGTGGTCCAGATGAGAATGCCCAAAAGAAGAATAGGTTCTATGTCCTCCAAGCTAAGAATGATCAAGAGTGACCTCCTTATGTGACTACCGGTATGTGTTTCATGCTTTATTAGTTTCCGGTATTGTTTGGTCTTTTGTGACTTGATATGTGAGACTTGGAGTTGTCTTTAGTATGATTGATATCTACAAGAGTTTGTATAGGCTTACTCCCAAGGGGGAGATGGTGTGCCTAAATAGTAAGGTTATGGTATGTTTATATGTTTCCATGATTTCCTTATATGCATGTTCATGAAACTTAGGTCTTGATAGAAATGACTTATATGCATTGTTTTCCTCATGTTGTGGTGCATTGAGTATAAGTTGCATGTTGACTTCATGAGATGAATATATGAGCATGCCTTAGTTTGGAGTTGAAAGATTCCTCCTTGAATAAAATGCTTTTTGAGACTAAAATTGCATTTAGGCTCCATGAGTGTTTGATTGAGCATATTTTAGCTAGGAGATGGTAGTTCCTCCTTGAAAACGAGTAGATATAGAATTTCATGCATTTTGGATTGTTAGATGTAGTTTCTAATCCCTTGTGTTGTATTGAGTATGTTTAGTTTGGAATTGAAGTTTTTCCTATTTTGTTCATGTGCATTTAGATGTGTTGCATGCATGATGGGCTGCTAGTCTAGAGTCGTTTTCTTTAAGAGTTGTTTAGAAATGTCATTCGAGGATGAATGTTTCCAAGGGGGAGATATTGTAACACCCGGAAAACTAGAAGACTAAACTAGAGCTTTACAAGGGAGTTTTAGAGTTTGATATGAGGGTTAAGCTCGTAATATGACTTTTCGTACTTAGAATGAGGGGTTTAGGGGTTAAACGTCAAGGTACGACTCCCCAAGGACCAACCAAGGGGTCCTTGAGGAGGACCCTAAAATCAGCCAAAAAGCTGTCCCAAACAGTGGCCTCCCACGAAGGGCATCCACGAGCCGTGGATGGACCCACACCCCATGGGAAGGGGTCATGGGTCAAGGACCTTGTTTCCCATGCTCTTACAAGCCCAGTACCCATCCACGCTTGACCAGCACGGTCCGTGGATCCACCCACGGTCCGTGGATGTGGTCTCGTGGGTGGGGCAGTGGTGATCTTAAAATATTTTAAGTTGGGGACTTAGGGGTTAATTCTAAATTAGTTAGGGGTTAAGTGGGGACAGTTTAGTAGTAATTATACCCCCTATATATACCTAATAGATCCCTAATTAGATTATTGCAAATCATTATTTCAACTCCCTCAAAAGAACCCAATTCCCTCCAAGAAATTCTCTCTCTAGAAAGTGAAGAAGAAGAAGAAGAAGAAGAAGAGAAGGGAGCTAGGGCAGAATTCTTCCATTGTTGAAAGCTTTTGTGAGGGCATTGAATCAAGGTATGTTATCTTATTCATCTATGGATTCTTCCATCCATAGAGCCCCCTATATTTCCCCCAAATTGTGAAGAAAATCCCCAATTCTAGCTAGGGTTTCTTCCTATATTATGGGTAGTGTTGAGTATGATTCCAATTGAGTGGATAATACTTGTTTATTATTGTTTTAGTATTGAATCATGATATATTGATGATATTACATGTTTTCCATGGTTAACCCTAGTCTAATTGATGAAATCAAGTGATGTGGGTTTATGCCTTGTGAAGTGAAATTGAGGATTCAAAGGTGATCTCCTAGAATTGATGACATGTATAGTAATTGTTCAAGCATAGAAGTATGTGAACATGAATTTAATTAGAAAAATGTACATACGATGGATCTTGACTAGTAATGAATGAGGTAGAGTCTTTATGATGAATTATGACTAGAATTGTTTAAAGAAGAAGCTTATGACTAGTATGTCTTGTGATCTAGACTTGTAGGATGATTGTAAGAAGTAAAGCTTTGAGAATAGGACCTGAATTCATGAATGTTGATCACTAGGGCTTTTATAGTAAGTCTAATTTGATGAGATATCTTGCATAAAAATTGGTATACTAATGGCTAGAGTTGTTGTGGAAGGCTTTTACCCACATGACCTACCTAGTACTATATGAATGCATGTATGTAGAATGTGAAAGGTCTTTTCACATAGAAAGATTCTAGATTTTAAAGGTTAATCACCTAAAATGAATCAAAGCATGTTAGAGTAGAATAGCTTGAAGATGTGACCTAAGATCCCTTCATGTATAGCTTGACTTGGTAAGACAAGACCAAGCTTGGTAGCTTGAGTTAGGAGTTCTCATGGTAGCTTAGGATTGAGAATCCATACTCTCCTAAGGATAGCTTGACTAGTATTATAGAATTCTTTCATGGTAGCTTGAGATAGTAGATCTCATGGTAGCCTAGGATTGAGGAATTACACTCTCCTAAGGGTAGCTTGAACTTGCATCATAGGATGCCTTCATGGTAGCTTGACTTGGTTAGGCCAAGACCATTTCATGGTAGCTTAGGATT
>JAJONR010000637.1:0-163436 GCA_029582245.1 Solanum etuberosum | reverse complement strand
TATATATATATATATATATATATATATATATATATATATATATATATATATATATATTATGTATTCAAAAGGTATATATATGAAGAAAAGAGACATGTATATTATGTATTCAAAAGGTATATATATATGAAGAAAGAGGCATGTACCTTGTAAGGGTCACCATCAAATCAGAATTGTTTTTAGTTTAAAGGTAAAAAGGTGAAAGTCTGATAAAGTCATTCCTAGAAGCATCCTTCCTTATAGCAAAAGGACAATAATTTGTCACAAACATTAGTCCCAATATATAAAGACTTGTCATTTACCTTTTGTCTTGTGAAAGACCCAATGAAATAGATCGTTTCTTTTACAAAACAAACCAGGAATGGAGCATATTGGCATCGTCATAACGATAGTGATGGTACACATTTGTTAATTTGTTGCTAACTCTGGGCTAATTCATGGATTTTTAGGCTCTTATGCTTAAATAATACTCCCTTATTTTCAATTTATGTGACACATTTCATTTTTTAAGAGTCAAACAGTTTAAGTTTGACATGGAGTTTGTGAACTGATAACTGAAGATACTTAATCTGAAATAGTGAACTGAAATAACATGAAGCAATGCGATGACCAAGTAGTAAAACATGTAACTAAGAGATACTGAAAGTGAAATAACTGACTACTAGGTCATGCAATAACTGAGGCTGAACTGTGGGAGCGACTACTAACCGACATATAACCATGTGATCAACTAACATGAACTTTGATGTATAATCCCCACCAAAAGGGCCCAATATAATTTGTCAGCGTATAAAAGCTGATCTAAACTAATGTGGTACCACTAAGCTAATGTCTATAAAATACTAAGGAGTCAGTCCTAGTCTGACGGGTGACCCTCAAAATCCTACGGTTATACGTAGTTCTAGGATTTAGGGATTGCTTCTAAAGGTCTCAATCTTCAACTAACGATCGGTGCTAAGTAAAATTCTCAATGGAAACATGTTGATCAACTGAAACAGTAATAATCTAATAATATTGAATAATGTTGATAACTTATAAATGTTGAGTAGCTCATGAATACTGAAAAACTGATAAATATTTAAAGATAATTTATCTGAAAGCATCCTAAATCATGAAAACTGATAATCTGAGACATGCATCTGAAATAACATGATTTTGAGACATGAAAATAGCTACATTGTGAGGGTTAATGAAAATAATGTTTAGAAATATTGAATTTTAGTTCGAAAACACATAATTAAACTATTCATGATAAAGAATTGAAAATATAATAGAATTCATGTTTTTCATAAAATCCTTAGCACTCTAGATATCACAAACTATAAAACTAGATTTTTCCTTGGGACTCAATGGGTTAAAGGAAATTCATTGATGAAATCTCACATACTTGAAAAAAAGAAACCAACTTGAATTTTTCATCTGAGACTTGGAGATAAAGAAATCTAGCTCTTGGGTCGACTAATTTTTTCTTTATCCCACTTATGATAGACCAAAACAACATAATATAATAATTAAAAGAGTGAAAAAGACTAAAATGATCCTAATTGAAATTTGAGTTCAGCATTTTCCACGAGATCATCTACGATTAGTCTATTCATAATGTAGATACCTCTCGTGAAAATCAGGTAAAAAATTTGGGTTTTCTAAATTTTGATTCACGGGATCCATTTAAACGTGTCTGTAAGAATTAATCTATAGTTTGAGTTTCAAGACTTTGATCTACAGACTAAACCACGAATTGTAAAAGATTTTACGACTCGTAAACTAAGTTCGTAAAAATCAGAGAAAATTTCTTATTTTTGAACATCAATCTATGAATCTCATAAACGATCTTTGGTTCCATTTACGGACCATAGAAGTCTTTCGTAAATCTCATAAAAATTCAAAAGTTTCTGAGGTTGGTTTGCGGCTCTCATCTACAGTATCTAGTTCCTTTTACAGCATGTAGATGGTGTTCGTACAACACAAAAAAGAATTGTACACATATTTTCTAAGCTTTTCAAGGTCTAATCTTGACTTAGGATTTTTGGGGTGTTACAATATCTTCCCCTTGAAAAATCCGTCCTTGAATGGAGTCCGAACGCATTGAAAATTAAGGGAAAGGTCTGCAATCTCAAGCTTGAAAGCTAAATGCTGAAAACATATGGAGTGACTGACTCCAAACTTAGAAATGAAGACTACTATGATTTCATGAACATGAATGCATAATAATACAGCTGACTGTCCACTCTCAGCTGCTGGCATAGAAGCATGAACCGACCCACGGCGCTGGAAGGAACCACTACCTCTATATGAAACTCTGCCTCTAAATGAGGCACCAGAAAAACTGACCAGAAAAACGAGACTTCTTGGGCTCCCCAAATTCCTCTAAAACCATCAACTCCACCTCTTGGCGGTGCTCACAATGAACTGGAAGGAAGCCCCCTCTCTAGCCGCCCTGAACACATAAGATCTAACGGAGAAAGTCAACCCTCTCACAAATCGACGAACTCTCTCTGCCTCATTCGGCACAATAGTCGTAGCATGCCTAGAAAGCTCACAGAAACGGGCCTCATACTCGGTCACAAACAAACTGCCATGAACCAAGCTCTTAAATCTCAGACGACTCTCCTCTCTCATGCTCCACGGAATGAAGAAAGTACTAGAAAACACATCCCACTCTGCTGAAGGATATCAAACTGGTCTAGACCTCACAAAGTCCCTCACCACTCTCTGGCCCGACCACGAAGCTGAAGTGAAAATAACCGAACACCATGATCATCCACCATACCTACATCCTCAAGCATCTCATGGCACAAAGTCAAGACTCATCAGCATCCTCGCTCTAACACCCTGAAACTAGGGTGGTTTCATCTTCTGAAACCTCTCATAACACTGCTGATAAGTCGCTATCAAGATAACCTCAGGAGCAATCTGTGCACAAACAACCAGTGCAGGAACTACGGGTGGCTGACCCACCTGAACATGAACACTTGGAGTCTGCTGCCGACCTGGGGTCTGTGCCCCCGGAAAGAGGTCCTCTAACACACTAAACATCCGAAACAAAATCTCCTGAAATAACAAAGCTCTAAACTCGGGAGGAACCTGATCCTCAGCAACCTCAAGATGTGGCTCAGGAGAAGCCTCTCTAGCTCTACCTCTAGCTGGTGCCACCCGACTGGAACGACCTCTATCTGGTGCTACTCTACGAGAACGGCCTCTAGCTCGGGCCCTACCTCTACCCCTAGCTGGGGTCTCCACAATAGCCTCGGGGACTGCCTCCCCTCTACCTCGGGAAATAGAATCTCTGGTCCTTGGCATCTGCCAAAACAACACGCGGCAACTCAGCATTAGCGAAGGTAACCATGCACGATAAGAAATGATGAATAAAAGGAAATTTCCTAACAATCTTTGTAGCATCTTGAAGATAAGTACAGATGTCTCCGTACTGATCCTCAAGACTCTACTTAGACTTGGCTTGTACATATGTGAGACCTATGAACCTAGGGCTCTAATACCATTTTGTTACGACCCAAAAATTTACGTGATGTCACATGACTTTTCCCACCAAGACAAGTCAGCCTTAACCCAATGAAAATGAAAGAAAAACTAGAAAACAGTAAAATCAAGAACAAGATAAAGCAAAAAACTTATTCTTCTATTTAAACCCTCAAAATCTAGTTGTCACGTGTACAAGTAACTTAATACATAAGTGCATAATTAAGAAATATATACAAGTCTCAATCTTTATTTCTCAAATAGAACAAAGTGTAAGAAAAGGAAAAAGAGGGTCCGCCGAATGACAAACAACTACATCTTCAAGTCCTTGACGAGCATCAAGATCAAGAGAAGGAGAAATATATCACACGGTTTCGGGCTCGGAACCTACACATGTGTAGCAAGGGGTAAGTACCAACAACACGATTCCCAACAAGCAACTAGCTAGAAATCGAATATCCTCTACACTCCAACCGTACCTCCTCAAACTACAACCTGCACAGAAATCAATCCAAAGGCTAAATTTTTCACAATTTCACAACTTAAGACCTCAAATCCTCAAAAATATTTGAAAACTAAAATTGACAACTCTCACAGATCAGATACTGAAAATCACTTTCTTAACAACTTAGTCTTTCAAACTCAAAACTTACCAAATTCTCAACTTTCAACTCAAATATCAAAACCAACTTTTAATAACTCAAACATAGGAGACTCGAGGTCAATATCGGGAGGGCAAAACAGTAAATTATGAAACTTTTCAAAAATGACCGACCAGGTCATTATATTTTATCATTATCATGTTTAAGTATTTTGTAAAATAATTGATTGACAACTGCAAGAACCTAAAGATCGTTTTGATGAGGTGACAATTGAGTTGCTTGTTTGAATCCGATAGACTATTTTTCAAGTTTTGATATCCATAAAATAATGAGAATGGCTGAATTATGTCCTAATGACTTTGATGAACTTGGTATGTATGTGTGCACCTGAGAATCAGCTTGCAAATTACATTATTGATGTTCGTGATATCGTTAAAAGGTTCTCTGATTTTAAATGGGTTACGTGTGATCTTTCAAAAAGATTGGTTGAGACAAAAAACATTCATGTTATCCTCTTGTATTTCGTTTGGTGAAATTTGTTTTGCTTCTATTAGTTGTCACTACATATATTGAAAGAGCTTTTTTGACAATGAAATTCATTAAGAATGAGTTGCGAATGAATGATGAGTTCTTGAGTGGTTGTGTGGCTCCTTTTATGCAAAAGGATGTGTTTAATGATGTTTCAACTGATGATATTATTTTGTCTTTTCAAGCAATGAAACCTTGCCGAATAGTATTGTAAATGTGCTTGAGAAGTTTTAGGAGTGATCTTTTTTTGGAGTTTGTAGTTAACTCTAGTTCTAGAGTGATACACTGTGAAGGGCTAAATTTTTTGTTCTACTTAGAACCAGTTTTTGCTATACTTAGCATCCTAATTCTAGATTGACACATTGTAAAGGGGTAACATTTTGTTTTACTATAATCACTATTGTTAGTTTCAGGTCTTTTGTAATGGAACTAACTTTTTATACCTATAAACTATATACTACTACTTCTTTGAAATTGTGTTTTGTTGGCTTATTACACATTTATACTTTTATTTCTCGAATCTCGTGAATGAAAATCTTGAATCCGTCACTGACCACAGGCTCCATATTATTTGAGTTTTACAACTCTTTTTTCGGTTGTAGATGTTGGATCAATATTTTAGATATGAAGATCGTCGCTCATCTTTTCTCAAGATCCATTATGTCAAATCTTCAAAAACGTAAAGTTAGATACAAAAATATATTTAAGTGTGTGAGTGTCGTCGTAATTCTCCATCGTGTGATTATCCGTTTTCCAAATCATAAGGTAAGTGACTATTAAGTGATTGAGAGCTTTCACCTCAATCAATAGGTTGAAGGTTCGAGTCATACTACCTGACAGATAAATACACTCAGGGGCGGATCTAGGTGGAGCCTCTCGTTGAAAAAATACACTATATATAAGGTTAAATTCTAATTTTATGAATATATATATTAAATAAACCCCTTGAAAATAAGGCAGAAGCTTAGCTCATGGATTTAAATCTCACACACAATAATTCTTTTCCATTTTTTAATGCTTTGGAAAATGGAACTTTTGGGCTTGGATCTTCTTCTCCTTTTTCATTATTTTTTTCTTTTATGTCTCCAATTCGTTTTTGTTTAAATTTATTAGACATATTCTTTATTTTTTTATTTTTTATTTTTTATTCTTCTTATATCTATTATTCATTTTATTTCAACATAACTCTTTTTTCATATACTAACTTGAATAAACTCTTTAAAAATGACGAATTATAATGAACATGAAATTGAGATAGAAATATAATATTCTTTTTAAAAAGGTAAATTAGATGTAATTGAATAAAGAAACTTAAATATCCTCAACATCTTTTTAACAATATCAATTTAATAGAATTCATGGTATTTCTTTTATATTTTTAAATTCTATTTTAAAGAGATGAAAACTAAACTTATTTGATTTATTTGTTTTTTTTTTTTTTTTTTTACAAATGATGATTAACATAGTAAATTGAACTGTATGAAAAAATTAATGATGTCATTTATTTATCTTCTGAATATGCACTATAATATTAGTAACTCTATTTTTACACACTTTGAGAGAATCTTGACGATTTTCATAGTAACACGTGATTGAGTGGATACTAATTTAAAATTTAAAAAAAATGAAAAATAAAGTAAAACATTACAAAATAAAAGTATAAAAAAGCACAAGAAATTTTAAGAATGCTCGATGGAGTAGGATAAAAGTAGGAAGAAATGCTTAATGTGGTATGATAAATGAGTTAAATTTTGCGAGTTAAGGTAAATATTTTTCTTCCCCGTCTCGCTCCCTTTTTTATCCTTTATTTTTCATGTGTTTTAGGAATTAACTTATGTTATATAGTCGATCCACTAAAATTCTTATTAACGTATCTTCGCCCTCGGTATCTTTGATTAGTTTGGTGTTTATTTTTTTGAACCAATGAAATACTTATGGTTTCTTGTACAAAGAGTATGTTGAGGGGCTACTAAGCTCACGCGTAATTGCATTACCACCTAACCTTCTTCTTTATACTTTGAACCACCTGAGCAAAAATCTTGAGTCTGCCATTAAATACACCGTACATCCTCCTGTGAATGGGGTGTTGGAAAAAGAAATTACTTAATCCTACTATGATTGATAGCCATCACTTATCCGTATAATATAGTTCTAAAATATTTTTTTTGTGAAATACACACATGAGTGCGGTATGGTTTGTAATAAGCAATTATAGTCCTTTTATTATTTTAGATTAGAAAATCAAATCTTTTCCATTTTTCTTTACTAGAAATGGTTCTTTGACCAAACGATGAACTGGCATTTTGGCCAGTTACTACTTTAATAAAAAGAAAAAGAAAAAATTAAAAAAAAAATTAAAAAATTTAAAAATGAAAGCATTTTGGTCCCATCAACCTGATCTCAATCATTATACTTTGTAGTGTGACGTGTCTTCACTAATGGAAATGTTGGTCTTCTCCCTATCAACTAATTCTGGAAATATTAGACATGACTTGCTTTCATTAAAAAAAAAATGACAAAAAAGGAGTGATACCTAATAGTATTTGCAACTCACACTTTTGTAGGGGCTTTTTACGTGAACTACTTTTTGAATCCACTAATAAACTTAAAATAAAAACAAAGAAATAGGGCTTTAGTTGGATTCAAATCCGGTCTTACGGGTGGTTCTTCTAGCTTGTACCAGCAGTACAAGGGAATTTCTATACATTTATGAGCACTATTACTTATATCCTAGTTTTTGTCAGTTTCTCAAGATAGATATACATATATACACATGATTTTTTCCGAAGTTAATGGGTGCACATGCACCCCACATATCAATGTGGGTCCGCCTCTGGGTGTATACTATGTCAATCAGCATAATTGACATAGTTGAGTGACTTTGTAAGTAAAACACATATAGGAGTGACTTTCTGTGAAAAAACTCATGGTTGAGTAACTTTTGAGTTAAAAATCAAAGTTGAGTGACATTATGTGAAAAGAGTTCATAGTTGAATGACTTTATGTTAAAATAGTTCATAGTTGATTAATTTTCTACGAAAAAAACTCATAATTGAATGACTTTTTAATTAATAATCAAAGTTGAGTTAGTTGCTGAAAAACAGAATGCATAGTTGAGTGACATCCGACTCCTTAAAGTAGACTACATTCATATCTCCTTATGATTAAAATGCAATGAACCAACACAAATACCTCAATGACTTCCGCTCATTAATACTTTTTTCTGTTTTATTTCGATTCATCGCAAATATAAAACTTGTTATGGTATATTGGGAATTTCACGGACAAATAATATACAAGAAAGAAAGAGATAATATCTCAAATGGTCACTCAACTTTGAGTTGTTCACCTAGAAAGTCACTCAACTTTATTTTATAACTCAAAAGTCACTAAACGGTTGATATTTCACTTAAAAAGTCACTCAACTATTTATATTTCACTTAGAAAGTCACCCTACAAATTCAAATGATTTATTTGTTAAATTTTGTTGAAATCTAATTTTTATTTTAAATTATTTTAAAAATAATAATAAGATATTTGTTTTAATTATCTTATTGACCTTCTTCAATTATTAAATTACATTTTTTTTATAAACGTACAGTAGCATTTTTAGCAATTTTTAACAGTATGTTTTAGCAAGACAATTGCTAGAACAGAAAAACAATTTTTTCTCTCTCAACTGCAACTGTACGTTTATAACAACAATCTTTTATTAGTTTTTATTAAATTAATAGCAATGCTACTGTATGTTTTAATTTTCATTTGTCAATTGCAACTGTACGTCTAAAATAGAAATCTTTTATTAAACTAAAAGGAGTAATCAAAAAGATGCAGTAGCGATCTTTTATTATTTTCTTAAAAAATAGTTTTAAAATAGTTATATTTCAACGAAATTTAATAAAATAATTAAAATGAGCATCTTTTTATTTTTAAAAAATGAAATTGTATTTCAACAAAATTTAATGAAGAAATTATTTAAATTAGTTGAATGATTTTCTAAGTAAAATATCAATAGTTGAGTGATTTTCTAAGTGAAATATCAATAGTTGAGTGACTTTCTAAGTGAAATATCAATAGTTGAGTGACTTTCTAAGTGAAATATCAATAGTTGTGTGACTTTCTAAGTGAAATATCAATAGTTGTGTGACTTTCTAAGTGAAATATCAATAGTTGTGTGACTTTTGAGTTATAAAATAAAGTTGAATGTCTTTCTAAGTGAATAACTCAAAGTTGAGTGACTTTCTAAGTGAAGTATGCAAAGTTGAGTGATCATATGAGATATTATCTCAAGAAAGAAAGCACAAATAATTAATCTCAGATTATGATTAATGAATGTGGTCCATTCTCCGAGTTTTTGGCCAAAATCATCCTTAAACTATACCCCAAACTTAAACTATATCCTTAAAGTATCATTTTTAGCAGAAAACATCCTTCAAGTATTTAAAAGTGAACAATTTTCATCCTTCTACTTGAATTTATCAGAAAACTAACAGATCCCACAAAAATCAAGTCATTCCTTCGTAATTATTATTTTTAGATACGCCAAAAATACTATCGTGAACTTTTTTGGTAATTGAGTTTAGCATTATACAAAATCTTTTAATTTGACAGTTCTTTTTTCATTTTTTTTTATGTAATTTGATATTAAAATATTATTAGTTGAAATATGTTTCTTCTCAATTGAATATGCTAGAAGCGGCGTTTGTTGGAGACTTCCGCTTCTAATAATGTAGAATGAAACTCAAATGCGAGACATAATCAATATTTTGATCACTTCAATATCAAATTGGCCCAAAAATTTATTGATCTAAATACAGTTTGGCTTTGAAAAAGGTAAAGATAACTAAGCTCCAGCTTTTTTCCGTTACTAAATGAGAAAAAGAGCAGATCATGCATCCTTACACCTTCCAAATATTTTTTGTTTCAGTAAGCAATGATGTCTAAGATTTTTAATATTTTTTTTCAGGAACTTCTTATAGCAGGTAATGAAATTATGCAGGAAAACTTTTGTTGATAGTCACGTGAACTGCTCATGTTTTTGTAGGATTCCTTAGTTTTTTGACGATATCTAACATAAGGATGAAAATTGTTCACTTTTAAATATTTGAAGGATATTTTCGGCTAAGAATGATACTTTAAGGATGTAGTTTAAGTTTGGATATAGTTTATGAATGTTTTTGACCAAAAACTCTTCATTTTCCTGTAAAAGAATAAATTTGATGTATACTACTTTTGTCGAAATGTACAGTAGTACACCTACGACATTAAATATTTTTTGTTACTTTCTCTTATGAGAAAGAATGTTTTGCGAATGTAACAGGTCCATGAATTATATTTAGGGTGTGTTTGGTATGAAGGGAAAATATTTTTCTAGAAGTTGTTTTCTTGGAAAATAAGTGTATTTCTAACTTATTTTCTCATTTTTGGTTGGTAAATAGAAAATATTTTCTGAAAAATATTTTTTAATGTTTGGTTGGTGAATGAAAAATATTTTTCAAAAAATATCTTTTATTTTTGACTTGAAACTAAAAAAATACTTTTTAGGAAAATAATTTCTGATCTAAAAATCAACCCCGATAATTGATCTAGGACCCGACCTTGATACTCAAACTAGGACATAACCCCGATGACTGTTCCAAAATTCGACCCTGAAATCTGACTCAAGACATGACCCAAACTTTCGACCCAAGACATGATCTAGGAATTTTTTTTTCAAAAAGATTTTTTTTTTTTTTTGATAGGGTCGCAGCGGGAGGGGGTGGCGGTTGGGGGGTGGGGTAGGGGTGGGGGTGGCATAAAAATGATTTAAAAAAAAAATTGAAATGCTTTTCAAAAATAATTTTTTAATTTTTTTTTTGATGGGGTGGCCTCTGGGTGGTGGTGGGGCAGTGTGGTAGGGGTAGGGTGACATAAAAATGAATTTTTTTAAAATTTGAAATATTTTTTGAAACAATATTTTTTTTAAAAAAAAATTGACTGGGAGGGGGGCAGGCATAGGAGGTGGCGTAAAAATGAAAAAAAAATTGAACTATTTTCCAGAAATATATTATTTTTTTTAAAAAAAAATGACGAGGATGGTCTAGGGGGGTAGGGGTAAGGGTGGCATAAAAATGATGGGTGGGGGTGGGGGTAGTATAACATCCCACCTTAGAAAGAGCTAAATTTAGAAAGCGCTAAATTGGAAATAGCTAAATTTGAATTTTTTTCAAGTTATGCTTAAGTTGTGAGTTTTGGATCAACTTCAAACAATCATAACTTTCAATACAGGATGAGTTAGGTGGCCCATAAGATATCAAATGAAAGGTCTTGGGATCCTCTTTCCAACGCCACCAAGTTTGCTAAATTTCGAGCTCGTATGAGGGAGATATACCCCGTTTGAAGTTAGGGTTTCCAGTTAAGGAAAGTTACCTAAAAATATGAGGGGTATTTTGGTCTTTTCCTTACCCAATCATATTAATTCATTTTTAGGGGTCTAAACTGATTTGGTTAAGTATTAGGGTTTTAAAAAAGAGTTCAAGAAAAGAAAAGAGGTGAAATGAGGGAAGATTCAAGGCGTTCATCGAAATTTCTTACGGATCGAAGGTTGTTTCGCCAAGGGTTTGATCCCTAAGAGGTATGTGAGTTCTCATAGTGTTGGGTTCGTTCACCCACACGCCAATCATGATTTACATATTTGAATTTCGTCCATAAAGATTGAAAGATTTAAGTTCTTGATAAGTATTCTTGAAGTATTGCTTTCGTTCTTGTATTAGGATGGGTTTGATGAGTTCTTGATATAAACGTATGAGTTTGAGGGTTGTTTTTGAGTAGATTCTCATGTACTTTTATTGGGCAATTGAATCTAAGGAAAAATTGAGAAAAGAAATCATTTCGAAACAAATTAGGGTCAGAAAACGAGAAAGAAAATTCGTTGGGAAGTTTTGGGGAAGGGCTGAGGCGGCGCGCCCCAGATGCGCCAGAGGGGCTGGGGCGGCGCCCGAGCAGTGCGCCATGAAGTGGTCTCTAAAGTTTAGGGGTTGGCGCCCCGCGCTAGCAGTGCGCCAGGGTCGCCTGCCCCCACCCTTTTTCCGTCGTTTTGCCCGTCTGAGTTCTTTTAAAGTACCTTCAATCCCTATTGATTCTAACTACTCTAAACTACTTCTGAACATAACATGAATCATAACCTTGAATTCATAATTCAAATTCAAGGTAGAGTTAAAAGTCAAGTCTTGAGAGTTCCTTCGAGTCTTTTGAAAAGTCTTTTGCAAACCTTTTTAAGCTTGTTTTAAGACTTGAACATTTGAGTTTGAGGAAAAGTAGAGTTGAGTTCATTTTCTTTAAAATGATATGGAAACTAAGTATTCGCAAGAGTAAATGTTTTTACATTTAAGTTGAGAGGAAACACTGATTTCCAAAATAGTTCATGAGCAGTTTTGAGTACGATCTCTTTTAAGAGAAATATATTTCAGTAATAATCTCAAAGTTGAGTAAGAGTAAATGTTTTCTTTAAAACATATGAGCTAAGTTATATTTTGGGAGTAGAATTGAGCACCGATATGAGGGAGAGTTCTAACAACTCACATACCTCATAAACCATGTAGCCAACGTGGGTAGAAAGGGTCATACTTTTTAGATGATTCCTTATTGCTTTTTAGCATAGACTAGTGGATCCACTTAGTGAGTAGGTTCTATACCCCGGCAAAGTGTAGAACAGTTCTGGTAGAGTGGGCTAGACGATGTATCATCACATAGCTTATAGTGATGGTTGTCTGTTAGAGAATCTCCACAATGTATTTTTGTATTTTCATATACAAACTGAGTTATTATTGTATTTTTCAATAAATTGAGTTGCTATCTACTGTTTTTAAAAGCTTTTCTTTATAATGCATCTTTACTACTACTTTATATTGAAATGAGTTGAGTAAGTTTGAGTATCTTTGAGTTGAGTTGAGACGAGGTAAGTTGTTTCTTCAGATTCCAGTTCAAGCTTATGTCTTGTTTAGATTTCCCCTTGCATGCTTGTACATTCCATGTACTGACGCCATTTGACCTGCATCTTTTATGATGCAGATACATGTAACAAGGATCAGCATCTAGCGCTTCATTGATCTAGTTGAGTTCCAGAGTTGTGGGTGAGCCTCCTTGATTCCGGAGGATCCCTTATTTACTTTCAGTTATTTTCAGTTGTTAGGATGATCGGGGGTCTTGGTCCGATATCCCTCATAGTATTAGAGACTTCATAGATAGATAAACAGTAGTTCATGAGTCTTGTTCATTTCAGTTGTTATGTGCTAGACTTGAGTTGCCTCTTTAGCCAGTGAATGTTTCTTTCTAAACTATTCTAAGTTGTCTAATTTGAGACTTTTTGAGTTAAAGCTTTCATTTGAGTTTATTTTATGGTAAGTAAGTCTTCCGCTAAGAGTTGAGCCAAGCCAAGGGTTTGCTTGGGGCCAACAATAGTTCTTGAGTGCCGGTCACGTCCAGGGTGTAGGATCGGAGTGTGACAAACTTGGTATCAAACCACAGAGTTCAAGAGTCCTAGGGTTTCTATGAAGCCGTGTCTGTATAGTCCTAGTTATCGGTGTGAAGTGTGCCACATCTATAATAAGGAGGCTGCGACATTTAGGAACTATCTCACTTCTCTCATACTCTTTTCGTGCGATAAAGTTTATCTCTATAAAAGTTTCTTTCTAATTCATGCTTGCACGTATCTTTCAGATCATGCCTCCACGAAGTGCTGTCCGAGGTCGTCCCACTAGGAGAAATGTTGAACCACAGGATCAAGGGGTACCCAATGCACCAGAAGTGCAACCCCAAGGAGAGGTCACTAATGCTGAGTTTCGGGATGCTATCCGGATGTTGAGTCAAGTGGTGGCCAATCAAGCTGGTCAACAGAGAGGGGATCGATAGGATGTGGATGATACATCCAGAATCCGTGAGTTCTTAAGGATGAATCCTCCAGACTTCACCGGTTCAAGTGTTACTGAGGATCCAGAAAACTTTATGGAAGAGTTGCAAAAAGTTTTTGAGGTTATGCATGTTGCTGATGTTGAGCGAGTGGAACTAGCTGCATACCAACTGAAGGGTGTTGCTAGAGTATGGTACGATCAATGGAAGAAGTGTAAAGCTGAGGGTGCACCAATTGTGAGTTGGGTTGTGTTTGAAGAGGCCTTCATGAGTGTTTCTTTCCCCGTGATCTAAGAGAGGCAAATGTAAGGGAATTCCTCACTCTTAAGCAGAAATCCATGAGTGTGCATGAGTACAACCTTAAGTTCACCCAACTATCCCGTTATGCTCCGGAGATGGTTGCTGATATGAGGAGCAGAATGAGTCTGTTTGTTGCTGGGTTGTCTCGTCTGTCAAGTAAGGAGGAAAAGGCAACTATGTTGATATGAGATATGGACATAGCAAGACTTATGATCCATGTGCAGCAAGTTGAGGAAGATAAGCTGAGAGATAGAGAAGAGTTCTGAAACAAGAAAGCTAAGATAACTGGAACGAGTCCGGACAGCATAAGAATAACGTGAACCGGTCGTCTTTCCAAAAAAAGCAAAATGAACCTGCTCCATCATCTGCTAGTGCACCTGCACCAAGGAACAGAAGTGAGTTCAAGAATCAAAATTCGCAGAATTTCAGAGTTAGACCTGCACAATCTCAAGGTAGTGTGGTACAAGGAGGTAATGGGACTCATGCATGTGCTAAGTGTGGTAGGACCCACTCAAGACTGTGTCGTGATGGCTCCACTGGTTGCTTCAAGTGTGGTCAAAATGGTCACTTCATGAAAGAGTGCCCTAAGAACAGGCAGGGTGGTAGTAATGGGGGCAATAGATCCCAATCTTCTTCAGCAGCCCCACCAAACAGAGCTGCACCTAGAGGAGCTATTTTCAGGAACAGGCGGAGGAGCAAACCGTCAGTATGCTATCACCAGTCGCCAAGAGCAAGAGAATTCTCCAGATGTTGTCACTGGTATGATTAATGTCTTTACTTTTGATGTTTATGCATTGCTAGATCCAGGCACGAGTCTATGTTTTGTGACTCCTTATGTTGCTACGAATTTTGATATCCTTCCTAAGCAACTTCTTGAGCCCTTCAGTATTTCTACACTTGTTGGTGAGTCTATTCTAGCTGAGAGAGTTTATCGTGATTGTGTCATTTCTGTCAATCACAAGGACACCATAACTGACTTAGTCGAGTTAGACATGGTAGATTTTGATGTTATTCTAGGTATGGACTGCTTCATGCCTGTTATGCCTCAGTTGATTGTAGAACTCGAGTAGTTAAGTTCCAGTTTCCTAATGATCCAATTATAGAGTGGAGGAGTAGTTTAGAAGTGACTAAGGGTCGTTTTATTTTGTACCTTATGGCGAGAAAGTTAGTTTCCAAGGGGTGCATCTATCAGTTAGTCTGAGGTAATGACTCTAGTGTTGAGACACCACCTATTCAGTCAGTTCCTGTAGTGAGTGAGTTTCCAGAGGTCTTTCCAGATGATCTTCTCGGAGTCCCTCCTGAGAGAGAAATAGACTTCGATATAGATATTCTCCTCGATACTCGTCCTATCTCTATTCCACCATATAGAATGGCTCCAGTTGAGTTGAAAGAGTTAAAAGAACAGTTGAAAGGCCTTCTTGAGAAAGGATTTATTCGACCAAGTGTCTCACCTTGGGGCGCTCCGGTCTTATTTGTGAGGAAGAAAGATGGTTCTCTTAGAATGTGCATAGATTACCGTCAGTTGAACAAGGTTACTATCAAGAATAAGTATCCTCTTCCGAGAATTGATGATCTTTTCGATCAGCTTTAGGGTGCCACTTGTTTTTCTAAGATAATCCTCAGATCTGGCTATCATCAGTTGAGAGTAAGAGAAAGTGACATCCCTAAGACAACATTCAGGACCCGCTATGGTCACTATGAGTTCTTAGTCATGTCATTTGGTTCGACTTATGCTCCTGCAGCGTTCATGAATCTTATGAACATCATGTTTAAGCCTTATCTAGATATGTTTGTTATCGTATTCATTAATGACATTCTAATCTATTCAAGGAATGAGGAAGATCATGCTAGTCATCTCAAAGTAGTTTTTCAAACTCTCAAGGATAGAGAGTTGTATGCTAAATTTTCCAAGTGTGAATTTTGGCTTAAATCTGTGGTGATGGGATTCGAGTTGACACTCAAAAGATTCCGGCAGTGCAGAACTGGCCTAGACCCACATCTCCCACTGATATTAGGATTTTCTTGGGATTGGTTGGTTATTATAGAAGGTTTGTCGAGGGGTTCTCATCTATTTCATCCCCGTTGACTAAGTTGACTCAGAAAAAAACTAAGTTTCAATGGTCTGAAGCTTGTGAGAAAAGCTTTCAGGAATTGAAAACTAGGTTGACTACTACCCCAGTATTGACCTTACCAGAAGGTACATAAGGTTTTGTGGTATATTGTGATGCGTCTAGTGTTGGATTAGGTTGTGTATTAATGCAGAATGGCAAGGTTATAACTTATGCCTCCAGACAACTTAATGTTCACGAGAGGAATTACCCAACCCATGATCTAGAGTTGGCTGTTGTAGTGTCTGCTTTGAAAATATGGCGTCACTATCTTTATGACCGATCACAAGATTATTCAGTATGTATTCAGTCAGAAAGAGCTTAATCTCAGTCAGAGGAGGTGGTTGGAATTACTCAAGTATTATGACATGAGTATTCTCTATCACCCAAGTAAGGCTAATGTTGTTGTTGATGCCTTGAGCAGGTTGTCTATGGGTAGTACTTCCCATGTTGATGAGGACAAGAAAGAGTTAGCAAAAGATGTGCATAGACTTTCATGATTAGGAGTCCGGTTAATGGATTCCAATGAAGGAGGAGTAGTGGTGATGAATGGGGCTGAATCATCATTAGTGTCTGAAGTGAAAGAGAAACAAGACCAAGATCATACTTTGCTTGAGTTGAAGGCAAATGTTCATAAGCAAAAGTGATGGCTTCCGAACAAGGGGGAGATGGTGTGTTAAGATATCAAGGTAGATTGTGTGTATCAAGGGTGGATGAAATCCAAATAGCATCATGGAGGAATGAGTTTGTTGAGGAAGCTACTCGAGAGTTTGAGAAGGATATGAAAAAGAGATATCCACATCTCTTTGAGCTCGGAGAAATTTCCAATGAAGGTACTAATTCTTTTCTTAGTACTTTTTAAGTTGAAATGTTGTGTTAAATTGCATGATGGGTGTTTGAGCTGGGTGTTAGATGTTACCACCCTTAGCCTACTTAGAGTAATCTCATTCAAGGACGAATGTTCTCAAGGGGGAGATATTGTAACATCCCGCCTTAGAAAGAGATAAATTGGAAATAGCTAAATATGAAATTTTTTCAAGTTATGCTTAAGTTGTGAGTTTTGGATCAACTTCAAACGACCATAACTTTAAGTACATGATGAATTAAGTGTCCCTTAAGATGTCAAATGCAAGGTCTTGGAATCCTCTTTCCAACGCCACCAAGTTTACTGAATTTTGTGCTCGTATGAGAAAGATATGCCCGTTTGAAGTCAGGCTGTCCAGTTAAGGAAAGTTACCCGAAAATATGAGGGGTATTTTGGTCTTTTCCTTACCCAATCAGATTAATTCATTTTTAGTAAGGTTTTAGGGATCTAAACTAATTTAGTTCAGTTTTCCAATCCTAATTCACACTTAGGGTTTTAGAAAAGAGTTCAAGAAAATAAAAGAGGAGAAAGGAGGGAAGATTCAAGGCGTTCATCGAAATTTCTTACGGATCGAAGGTTGTTTCGCCAAGGGTTTGATCCCTAGGAGGTATGTGAGTTCTCATAGTGTTGGGTTCGTTCACCCACACGCCAATCATGATTTACATATTCGAATTTCGTCCATAAAGATTGAAAGATTTAAGTACTTGATAAGTATTCTTGAAGTATTGCTTTCGTTCTTGAATTAGGATAGGTTTGATGAGCTCTTGAGATAAACGTATGAGTTTGAGGGTTATATTTGAGTAGATTCTCGTATACTTGTATTGGGTAATTGAATCTAAGGAAAAATTGAGAAACGAAATCCATTCTAAGCGAATTAGGGTCAGTAAACGAGAAATAAATTTCGTCAAGGAAGTTCTGGGGAAGGGCTGGGGCGGCGCGCCCTAGATGCGCCAGAGGGGCTGGAGCGGCGCCCAAGCAGTGCGCCAGGAAGTGGTCATTGAAGTTTAGGGGCTGGCGCCCCGCGCCAGCAGTGCGCCAAGGTCGCCTGTCCCTACCCATTTTCCATCGTTTTACCCGTCTGAGTTTTTTTAAAGTATACCTTCAATCCCTATTGATTCTAACTACTCTAAACTACTTCTGAACATCTAGAAATAGTTCATAACATGAATCATAACCTTGAATTCATAATTCAAATTCAAGGTAGAGTTAAGAGTCAAGACTTGAGAGTTCTGGCAGCGTGGGCTAGACGTTGTATCATCACATAACTCATAGTGATGGTTGTTGGATAGAGAATCTCCCACAACGTTTTTTTGTATTTTCATATACAAACTGAGTTATTATTATATTTTTCAATAAATTGAGTTGCTATCTACTGTTTTTAAAAGCTTTTCTTTATAATGTATCTTTACTACTACTTTATATTGAAATGAGTGGAGTAAGTTTGAGTATCTTTGAGTTGAGTTGAGACGAGGTAAGTTGTTTCTTCAGATTTCAGTTCAAGCTTATCTCTTGTTTAGATTTCCCCTTGCATGCTCGTACATTCCATGTACTGACGCCATTTGGCCTTCATCTTTTATGATGCAGATACAGGTAACCAGGATCAGCATCCAGCGCTTCGTTGATCCACTTGAGTTCCATAGTTGTGGGTGAGCCTCCTTGCTTCCGGAGGATCCCTTATTTCCTTTCAGTTATTTTTAGTTGTTAGGATGATCGGGGGTGTTTTTCCGACATCCCTCATAATTTTAGAGGCTTCATAGATAGAAAAACAGTAGTTCATGAGTCTTGTTCATTTCGATTGTTATGTTCTATACTTGAGTTGCCTCTTTGGCTAGTGAATGTTTATTTCTAAACTATTCTAAGTTGTCTAATTTGAGACTTTTTGAGTTAAAGCTTTCATTTGAGTTTATTTTATGTTAAGTAAGTCTTCCGCTAAGAGTTGAGCCAGGCCAAGGGTTCGCTTGGGGCCAACAATGGTTCTCCAGTGTCGGCCACGTCCAGGGTGTAGGCCTGGGGAGTGACAGGTAGAGGGGTAGCGGTAGGAGTGGCGTAAAAAATGATTTTTTTAAAATTTGAAATATTTCCCAAAATAATTTTTTCTTAATTTTTTTTTTGACGGGGATGGATTGGGGGCGGGGGCGGTAGGGGGTGACGTTAAAAATTAATTTTTTTTTAATATGAAATATTTCCCAAAAATATTTTTTTCTTAAATTTTTTTTTGACGGGGATGGCCTGGGTTTGCGGGGAGGGGGGGAGGGGGGGAGGGGGGGGGGGAGTGGCGTAAAGATAAATAAATTTTAAATATTTTCCAAACACAATTTTTTTTTAAATTTTTTTTTGACGGGGGTGTCCTGGGTGGCATAAAAAATGAATTTTTTTAAATTTGAAACATTTCACAATTTTTTTTAAAAAAAAGATTGACGGGCATGGCGGGTGGAGTGGCGTAAAAAATTAAAAAAATTAAATCTGAAATATTTTTCAAAAGTAATTTTTTTTGGGGATAGGGGTCGTAAGGGTTGGGTGAGGTAAAAAAAATCTTAAAATTTGAAATATTTTTCAGAAATAATTTTTAATTTTTTTTTTTGTTTGAAGGGAGTGGGGGGGGGGGGGCGGAGGGGAAGCTGGTTTGGGGTAGAGTGATGTGGGCTGGTTTGGGAGTAGAGATAAAATATATTTGAAATTTAAAAAAATAAGAAAATTTAATAATTTTAATTTTTTCGAATGGGATGGTCGGGTACAGGTAGGGGCGGACCTACCTTGGGGTAAGGGGTGTCAAGCGACACCCCTTCGTCGGAAAAATACATTGTATATAGAGGTCAAATTTTGGTTATATATATATATATATAAGTATTGACACATCTTAACACAAGTTAAATGTTTGGTCTAGTGGTTAAGATATTGTGAAAATTTCGTGAGGGTGTGTGTTCAAGTTTTAGTAACCTTATAATTATATTTTTTACTGCAACCATTGACACCCCTTAATGACAATCTTGGGTCCGCTACTGGGTACATGGTATGGGTAAGGTAAAATAAATAATTAAAGGATGAAGTAGAGTTTCGAAAAATGTTTTCTTAATTTTGGAAGGGAAATCATTTTCCTTAAATTTGAGGAAAATGAATTGATTTGGAAAATATTTTCCAATCATTTAAGCCAACCAAACATGGGAAAATTGGAAAATATTTTTCCAGAAAATGTATTCCTCCATACCAAACACACCCTTAGAATAAAGAGAAGTACTCCCTCCGTTTAAAAAATAATGTTTTAGTTTGACTTAATATGATTTTTTTTTTTTAAAAAGCAGACTTTTTAATTTTTGGTCATAAATTAAAGTTATGTCAAAGTATCAAAATGTCTTTTAATCTTGTGGCCTTAAACATACTACGTGCAAAACTGAGATTAAAGTATTGTCAAAAAAAGAAAGAGGTCATTCTTTTTAAAACGGAGGGGTAAAGGTGTCAAATGAGCGGGTTAAGTTGAAATTGGAGATATTAAAATGAGTTGAAATAGAAATCGAGTTGGGTCATAGCCCATCCAAATTTACTTTGGACTCAAATGGGATAAAAATCGGATTGGTCATGATCTGTCCAATTTAACCCGTTTAATCTCAATAATTTTAACATATTGTTATTTACCTTTTGTAACTACAATTTGAATTTCAATTTAAGAATTTTTTTTTAAATTTTTTACAAGTAAACACATAAATCTCGAAGATATAAAATAGATATTAATTCATAAGGAACATACATTACACAAATACAAATAAAGAATCTTAAAACAAGTTAAAATTTGAGATTAAATTAGACTATATTGAAGATTCTTTAAAATATTAAATTCAAATTATCTTGAACCCAAACATAAAATTCTGGATGGATTGAATGAATTATGTATATTTGGACTCATTTTGACACTAGTAGAGAGGGAGGAGTATGTATATGTTTTTACTCGGTATGTGACAGAGTTTGAAGAATTAGAAAAGTTGAATTATTAGTGAAGTTATCGAAAAGGAACAGCAGAGTAGTATGCCCATTACTTCACAGGTTGTAAGAGGGCCTTGAAAATTGTTGAGAAGACGACAATTTGAGATAATTCCAAGTATCCCCATGTGGAATTCTTCCTTTTTACTAGCTTATCTTCTCCCTCTTTTTCTTTGCTCTCTTTATTTGAACTTTGAGTCAGAAAACTCTGCTCTGTAGCCTCTCACAATGTGGGAATCAGAAAGTGAGTCTGTTAGTGGAAGAGACTATGGAAATGGAGTTCTCAACAACACCAAACATGGGGTCAAGACTGATGGTTTTGAGCAAAAAGGACAGTCTTGGTATGAACTTTTTATTACTTTCTCAAACATAATGTGTCTGTCTTTCTTTTAGTGTTATTAATGGCTTATCCTGCATATAGGTATGTAGCAACTGATATTCCCAGTGACCTTTTAGTTCAAATTGGAGATGTTAGTTTCCACTTACACAAGGTACATACCAAACCTCTGCTCAAAAAGTTTAATAATGTCTTACATAATTAGATGACTAACTGATACTTTTTTCGAATTTCGAAAAAAGTATCCTTTGCTTTCTAGAAGTGGAAAGATGAACAGAATCATATATGAAACAAGGGATGAAGAATTGAGCAGAATAGCTTTAAATGACTTACCAGGTGGATGGGAGGCATTTGAGTTAGCTGCAAAATTCTGTTATGGAATTGCTGTTGATCTCACAGCAACCAATATCTCCGGTCTACGATGTGCGGCAGAGTACCTAGAAATGACTGAGGACTTAGAAGAGGGCAATCTAATATTCAAGACTGAAGCTTTTCTCAGTTATGTTGTTTTATCATCATGGAGGGACTCCATACTGGTGTTGAAGAGTTGTGAAAGGTTATCACCATGGGCTGAAAACCTCCAAATTGTTAGAAGATGCAGCGAGTCAATTGCATGGAAAGCGTGCGCCAATCCAAAAGGAATAAAATGGCAATACACCGGCAGACTCCCTAGTGTTTCAAGCCCTAAATGGAATGAAATGAAGGATTCCAGTCCGAGCAGAAACCAGCAATTAGTACCCCCTGATTGGTGGTTCGAAGATGTCTCTATTCTCAGGATTGATCACTTTGTCAGAGTGATTACTGCTATTAAGGTAAAGGGCATGAGACATGAACTGATTGGTGCTGTCCTTATGCACTATGCTACTAAATGGATCCCGGGGCTAATTAAAGAAGGATCGGGATCGTTGGATGATTGTAGCAATAGCAGTACTAATAATGGCAGTAGTAGCAGTAGTTGGAAAGGAGGTCTTCATATGATAGTGTCAGGATCTAGAGATGAAGTACCAACTGTTCAAGCCAAAGATCAGAGGATGATTATTGAAAGCCTAATTAGCATAATCCCACAACAGAAGGACAGCGTCTCGTGTAGCTTCCTTCTTCGTCTTTTGAGAATGGCAAACCTGCTGAAAGTGGCTCCTGCACTTGTAACAGAATTGGAGAAACGAGTCGGGATGCAATTTGAGCAGGCTACGTTGGCTGATCTACTCATACCGTCCTACAATAAAAGCGAGACATTGTATGATGTTGATCTTGTTCAGAGGCTTTTGGAACATTTCTTAGTTCAAGAGCAAACAGAAAGTTCAAGCCCTAGTAGAAGTTCATTCTCTGATAAGCATATGCATGATGCAAATCAAAGGGGTACTAATCTCAATGCCAAGATGAGAGTCGCAAAGCTTGTCGACAGTTATCTCACAGAAGTATCCAGAGATCGAAATCTTTCCTTGACAAAATTTCAGGTCTTGGCCGAGGCTTTACCAGAATCAGCAAGAACTTGTGATGATGGCTTGTATCGAGCAATTGATTCGTATCTTAAGGTACTTGATTTTCTTCAGTCATTTAAATTCCTGTATCATTATTTCCTGAAGTTACCTTTGTTGAGCCTACATTTTTTGCTAGTGTTATTCCTCACCTAATCATGTTTTCTGCATTGTATAGTAGCTGTACAAAACACTTGTTTTTGTCAAAAAACTTATTATGTATAAACCATGAGTACAGGCCCATCCAACTCTGTCAGAACATGAAAGAAAGCGGCTCTGCAGGGTGATGGATTGCCAAAAACTGTCTATTGATGCTTGCATGCACGCTGCTCAGAACGAAAGGCTTCCACTACGAGTAGTGGTGCAAGTCCTCTTTTCTGAGCAGGTAAAGATCAGCAATGCAATATCCAGCAGCTCACTGAAAGATGCAGGAGAATCTCATTATCAACCCCTAGTATCAAACCGCAAAACATTGCTCGAAGCAACACCACAATCATTTCAAGAGGGATGGACTACAGCCAAAAAAGACATCAACACTCTTAAGTTTGAACTCGACACTATGAAAGCTAAGTATCTACAACTCCAAAATGACATGGATAACTTACAGAAACAGTTTGATAAGATCACAAAACCAAAACAAGGATCGGGTTGGACTGCAGGGTGGAAAAAGTTAAGCAAGCTCACAAAGATGACACATTTAGAATCCCAAGAAAACAGTCCACACGCCCCAAATGCAGAACCGACAAGGAAGACCCCAAGAAGATGGAGAAATTCCATTTCCTGATCAAACCAAATGTCATAAGAGAAAAGACTACCAGATACACAATACCAAATTCTGTGTTTGAAATTCTCATTTTCTTTCCTATCTAAGAGAGTAGTCAAAGGGTTACTTTTCCTTCCCTCGAAAATTTACTTGATTATAGCATCAATTCATTCCTAGCTTTCTGGTGTTTGGTTTTTCTGTATTCTTTGTTTCATGAGAAGTATGATTTGGTTTTTTAGAGTGAAGTGAATATATATTTGTTGCATAGTTTCACTGACATGCAGTGTTGCTATTTGTGTTCAACTCTCAAACTATATATGACAATATGACAAAACAATTTGAATAATAGGTACTTTACTTGGTTAATGTATAAGTAGAAAGGAAAAACTCTGACGTAAAGAAGCTACAATTGTCACCCTCATTCAAATCAAGAAATAGACCATCCCAACAAAGTGTATCTTGATTTCGACATCCCAAATGGGGTTGCTACATTAAGGAGTTTTTTGGTTGTACTGGCACTCATCTGGATCATGTCTTTTTCCCGATTATAGGAAACTGAGATTGGACAAGTTTTCCCATTTTCCATCACATCTGTTAATAGAAACAGGTGAAAGTTTCATTAAACTGGCCGTTTGGTACAAGGGATAAGAAATAACTAATTCCAGGATTTATTCCATTTTTTGTTGTGATAAAATTGTGGGTATAGATAGACACATAAATTTTATCGGATTAAATTCATATAAAATTTAGATTAGATCCATGTTCATTATCAGAACTACTAATGAAATCAATAGAATCCAAAGGAATTCCATTGGAGGCCCGAACTTTGAGAAAAGAAGAATGCACCTCATTAGTTGGAATATTGTTACCAGCCCAAAAAAGGAAGGAGGATTAGGAGTCCAAAAATGTGAGATTAAAAACAAGGCTCTCCACCCAGGCCTTGCCTATATGTGCAAAAATCTTCACTCTTTATGGACCATGATCCTTTAGTACAAATACTGCCACAACAAAAACCCCACTGCAAGAAAGAACATTGTCTAAAAAACTTGGCAATGCATTAGAAAGGGGGATACATATTCAAAGAAGCTCCAGATGGATCGTCAATAAAATCAACTTTTTTGAGGACAAGTAGATGCCTAGCCATGGAACCATTAGAGAACACATTTGGGAGCCACTTAGCAAACAGGATCAAGCCCCAAAAATTGAATCTCAATGAAAGATGGAACCTCAACAATTTGTTCATTAGCATACTTGAAGAGCTATCAAATAAGATTTTAGACAACTTCATGCCAGTCCTGAACTTCAAGGAAGACAAATCTTATTTGAAACCTCACTAATAATGAAGTCTTCACTCTTCACTACCGGAAGTGCTTACCAGCTCATTAACTATCAGAACTCAGCCAATGTACAAAATGATCCAAATGACTTCTCTTGGATATGGAAAATCCAAGCTCCAAACAAAGTCAATGTCAGACTCCCAACAAGCTATTACCTTCACAACATAGGGCTAAACGTGGACCCAATGTGCAAGTTCTGTGAAAATGGTATTGAGAACATGGACTACATTTTCTTCCATTGCATCAGAGGCAGAGCCATCACCTTTTGGGGGAGACTGGCTAGACTTAGCACCACCATCACAAACATAGACTCAACATTAGAAACTAGCTAGAACACCACCACCTGTGAGTCCATTAAGGACTATTGGACAAACCCTTCCATAAATGGATTTCTTGGGGGACAATCATCTCGTTCAGCCTTTGGATTAACAGAAACAACAATTTTTTCGACAACAAAACGCAACACGTTCTGATAGATCACATAATTGCCTGAACAACTGAATTCCACCACTTACTATACAAAAATATTAAGATTAAGCCCCTAAAAATGGTTGTTCAAATTAAGTGGACTCCCTGATGGCTCAGTGAATAACCAACCTGGACATGGGGCAATAGGAGGAGTGATTTGAAACCACACATGAAGATGGGTGAAGGGTTTTGTGAAAACCTATGCGCACACGACAACAGTCCATGCTCTAAGGCTTAGCCAAAAGAGAAAACCTCAAGCCGTTTGAGATAAATTCTGACTCCTCTAAAGCTATCTCAGTTGTTATCAACGATCATTTATGTTTTAAAAATATTATTTCTGAATGCAGAAACTTGGAGCCATAACCATCAAGCACATGAACATCAAGTCAAACGTCCATTTCACCTTGAACACTAAACTAGTGCCACATGTCAATGTGACTTGGCTACCCTATAAAATTCAAGACCAACAAGGTGATTCCACATGCTCAAATAATGTGGCAATTTCAGTCAAATTTATGAACCACTCAAAAGCTGCAAAGTTTTCAAAATGACATATTTTGACCAATCACAAGTAACCTACAACTATAAATAGAGGAGTTTGTTGATAATGGTGATTCTACCTTCCCCTCACGATGAACAAATGGACCGGGTTACAGGAGTTGTTCCTAACATTAAATTGGACCCAACAGTCAAGATCCAACATTTAGATCATTCCAGTCAACCTAGAAAGCCCACACGATCATCGTCCAATATATTTTCATCTGTTCCATTCATTTTGGTACATAACTTAATTTTCCTTTCTTAGATTCTTTTAGAATTTGTATAGGTGTACAAAGTTAGTTACATAAGTTTGTTAGCATTTTATTTAATTGACAGTTCTATCCTCTGTATTTTGATTAAATACTTGATTCTTCATCAATGGAAATCACTCAGAAAATTTCCTATCTTTCTCTTCATTGTTCTTCTGATTTCTATAGAGTTACATAATTTTCTTAAGGGACATTCAACAAGCATTGGAGAAACATAACATCGATTACATAGTTCTTTTGACACAGTGATCAACAAAGTTCTTTTCGGAGATTAATTCGAAAATTAGAGAACGTGCTCATCAATTCTTAGATGGTAGAAAGTTAATACTCTCCCGTTTAAATTTATTTTTCACATATTTCTAAAATAAATTTTCAATTTTACTTATTACAAAGTGACATTTTAAGAAAAGACTATTTTTTTTTTTTTACATGTTTTACCCTGCATTAAATATGTCATTTTTTAAGACCTAATACTAACATCATTTAATATGGATAGTTTGGTAAAATTCATATATCAATTATTATTTTCTTAATGGGTGTGTCAAGTTAAATAATGACAAGTAAAAATAAACGGAGGGAGTAATTATTTGTATTTATTAGTCGTAATTTCTCCCCGGTGAGCCTAAATATAATAAAGACAAGTCCAACAAAGAAAAATTACTTTAATCCAAAATAATTCTAATATACTAAGACTCGTAATTAATATCATTTTAGTAAATATATAAAAGTACATTGTATCTTGTCATATAGAGTCTTAAATACATATATGACATGTGATTTTATGTAAAAAAAATCGATTCAAATTTTAATTCTTTTGTGTATGTTCTCATTCATCTATTAGGTAGATCAGTTAATCACATAAAATATGTCATTTTTTTAATTATATGCATTCGTCCCGATCCCCAAATATTTTTTACTTGTGGTTGATACGCATAATTAAAGAGGGTGACATATTTTATGTGGTTTACTTAATTATATAATAGATGAACAAATAAATAAATATGGATTTTTTTTCTTCAAAATTTGAATAAAAACATATGATTGAAACATTTTAGTAGAAGTTGAGATTAGGGGTGGGCATGGTATGGTACGGTATTTGAAAGTTTCGATATCGTAATTTCGTCATTGGATTTCTAAAACATTAAACCATTACCATACCAATTTAATTCAGTATGGTTCGGTATATTGAAGTTCAGTTTCAGTCTTTTACGGTATGGTAAATCGATGACCATAATTGTTTAATTTCGATTAATATATACTCGTATCATAGAGTATTATGACTTGATAATTAAAAAATGGTCTCAATTGTTTCATACTAACAGGCTACACATGTAGAAATATATATGAAAAATAAAGTACAAACAACTCCTTGTTAATCAATTACAATTCAAATATATTTCAATCAAAATAGAGTAGTCAAAGTTTCAACTTCTAAACATTTAATTTAGACTAATACTAGGTTGCATATTTTTTAAATATTTTAATAATATATATGTTATTTATGTAACTATATACTTCGGTCTGGTATTAGATATTTCGATATGTTATTTTTAAATACCAAATACCGTATCGAATACCAAAAAGAATAAAAATGTATACCATATACCATACTGAAATACCATAATACTAAAACTACGGTATTAAAAGTTTCGGTAAGGTATGGTAATTCGATATATACCATATCATGCCCACCCCTAGTTGAGAGATGTAATTAGATTAAGAGCATTTTTGGCGTTGCTGCTAAAACTGCTTATTTACATAGCACTTTTTAAAAATAGCCTTTAAGAAAAGTGCTTTTGAAAAAAATAATAATTTGTGTTTGGCTAATTCATTTGAAAAATGTTTTTTACAAACAAATTGTGTTTCGCTAATCTTTTAAAAAAAAATATTTTTGAGAGTCAAATTACGATCAAGGGCAAATATTAATGTACTTTTAATATTAAGATTATTTTATAGAGAGAAAATATTTCAAAAATCTATTACCAAATATTAAATTGAATTTTTAATTTTATTAAATTAAAATGTTCATATTCAAATTTTCAATCAATATTATACATTTTTTGAAGGACTGAAATCTTTAATTGTTAATTCATTTCTTTTTTTCTAATGTTACAAAAATATTGTTGTTATCTTTTTTTTTTCTAATTCTGTAAAATAATACGTAAAATAATAATACATAAACGTAAAATAAAATATAAAATATATTATATAAAAATAAAATTATTAAATACAATTTAATCAAATGTATGAGATATGTCAATTAATTAAATACAATTTAATCAAATGTATGAGATATGTCAATTAATTAATAAGAGATATATTAGTCTTGAATAAAATAATTTTCTACTTTTGTTTTTTTTAAGAAGCAGAAATTTTTAGATTCTTCCCAACAACAGAAAAACTGCTTCTGCTTCTATTTAAAAGTAGTTTTACAGGTTCGACAAACAACCATTTTTTCAAAAAAAAAATATTTTCTCAAAATAAGTGTTTCTGGACTCCCAACAACAATGTCAAACAGGCTCTAAGACTTAACTTGAATGTCTAAATAAGATATCCTCATTTGTTTAAGGAGTTAACTATGTATTAGCCCTTTATTTTATTTTGAGAAAAGACATAAAGTCACCACTGAAGTTGTCCCGAATTTTCAAAAAGACACCTTAACTTTGCAAACGTCCTATTACCCCACAAAAAGTTTGAATATCTTTGTAAAAGGATCATTTTGACCCATTCCCTCACCTGGGTTGTGAACACGCACAACACGCTCGTGAAGCAGGAATTTCACTGTGAATAACCAATTTAAAAGTGACATGTGTCGCTTGTTTTCTTTATTAATTAATTATTTTATTCCTTTTCATTATCTTCCCCCAAAACAAAGCTAAAAAAAGAGCCGTTGGCACCTCTCTTGATGGACGATTTCATCATCTTGGTACTCTCTCTTATGAACTCATCATCTTCCCAAGTGCAATAAGGTAGGAATTCATTTTTTCTTTTAATTTCCAGTACAAAAGGTTAATTTGAAGTTTTTCAAGGTTTAGTTTCTTAAATTTCATTTAGTTTTGAGAAATAAAGATATTTTTGTGATTAGGTTTTGAAGGAAAATGTCAAATGCAATGTTGAATCATATTTGTAATGATGAGAATGATCCGATGTTGCAAGTGAAATTGTGATGCAAATATGGAGACTTACTCTCAATGTAAATTTCATGATCGGAGCACAATCTAGCTCGAAGATTTTGATCTTGTTCACGCTATCGTGTATGCTCTCTACATCATTTCTGGAGATCTTTTGTTTATGTTTGTCTCTTTTTGTTTTTCTTTAATTTTGTTATGGCGTATTTTAGTAGAATTCATGCAACTTTTTTAGATGGAGAGATCGTGAAGATGTTGATATACAATCCAAGTACGTTATTTCGAGATTAGCGAAGAGAATTAAGGAGTTGGAAGAAGCATTGTCATGTTATAAAAGTCGTGTTGAAAGTAACAAATGGGTGACGAAGGAGAAAAAGAAGAGCTCATGTTGTAACTTGAAGCTAATTGACTTGATCGTTGTAGTGTTTTTCCTATTTTTAAGCCTAACCAAGAATGTGAAAGATGGAAGATCTAGGTGTGTGCAACCAAAATTGACATAGACATCTTTAGTTACTTTCAAATTTTTATTGTTTTTGTTATCGAATGCTCAAGTTTTTGTTGTCGAAATAGTTATGATTTTAACAAGTTGTTAATGTATTTAGTTGTGTCTATATTATTGTGGTAATCATTTGAGAAATTTCAAAAATATGTTCAACTACAAATAGATGAGAAAAAGATATACTGAAAGCAAATTGGTCAAAACAAAGACTTCATTCCAACATAATCATTCAATATGAACTACAACTATTAAGTTGATCTTGTTTTATTTGGTTACACACAAAATTGAGTTTGATTCCACCCAAAAATAACACCAAAATATACATAATTAACATTTGTTTCTCAAAATCAACAACACAACATCAGAATACCCTACTTCCATGGCACAGGGGTCTTCCTACTTGAACTAGTTTGGCTTTGATTATTAGAAATATACCTAGTTTGGTTAACTTTCATCCCTCATTCTTTCTAGGTTGCTACTGTTAATAGTTGTCTTCCCCTTACATTTGAATCCACGTCTTGGTGTGTAGCCAATATCACTAGTAACAACATCGACCCTCTTCGTCACTCTTGTACCAGTATTGATGACTCTTCTACTTGGCAATCCAAGCTGCTAAGTCAAATAAATATATATTCAAATCAAACCACATTTAGGCTTGCATAAACCTACATTAAGGGGTCATTTGGTAGGCCGCATTAGAAGAAATAGTCCATGTATTATGTAAGGTATTATTTAATACTATGTTTGGTAGGAATTTGAGCCTATGTATAATCAATCCATGAATTAGTTATACCTCCTACATGGTATTATAGGTGTCACGACTCAGGGGTACACCCTAGATGTAACATGGCGTACAAGACCCCGAGAGGCCTCATACAAGCCACTTAGCATATCATAACATAAAGCAATAGAAATGATGCGAAAATTTTAAAACTTTTTTCATACAATCGAAGTCCTTTTAAAAACAAGCGGAAATCTATAACACTTTGTCTCAAACCATCTAATACATGATAATCTTTGGGACGCAGCCCATACAAAAGTCTAAAACATAAAGAAAGACATAAAGGAAATGATGGCTATATCCTCGAATGCTATGAGGACTCACCAATCTTCAACTCCTTGCTCTACTAGGAACCTAGCCACGGAGATGAAACTCAATATCGCCGGACCCTACATTTGATAAGAATGTAGGCAAGAGTATGCGTTAGTACAAAATGTACTAAATATGATAGCTAACATAACATCATAAGAGCATAACAACATAATCATAAGCATAATCTCCAACATAGACATAATATAAGCATTATTCATCATAAGGCATAATCCATAAATATAGGAGATACAACATATTCATAAGCATAGTCCACACTTAAATCTTCATAACATAAGAGAACCACTTCATAAGTAACCTAAAGTCATACTTGTGCAATGCATGGATAAGACCCCATAATCTCACTCACACTAAGTACCACTTTAGGTCATCATACACTCTATCATCTTTTGATCTCATCCTTAGCTTATTTCTCATAGACAAGGGAACATTCACCTTTAGTCAAAAATATCAAGGAAGACAACTATAGCAACAATCCAAGCTAAGCATACAACATATAAGAGAAACACTTCATAAGTAGCTTCAAGTCATACTTGTGCAATGCATGGATAAGACCCCATAATCTCACTCATGCTAAGTACCAATTTAGGCCATCATGATCATACTTCTTGGTTGGGAACTAGTCCCTCTTTTAAAACCTTTGAACACTACGATATATTTCTTTAAGCACATCTTAATTCCTCTTTACTTTGAACACTATGAGATACTTCTTTAAGCACATCTTAGTTCATTATTAATCTGAACACTATGAGATACTTCTTCAAGCATGTCTTAGTTCATTATTGCTCTTGAACACTAGGAGATACTTCTTCAAGTATGTCTTAGTTCATTATTATTTTGAGCACTAGGAGATACTTCTTCAATCATGTCTTAGTTCATTGGATACGGAGATTGCTACTAGAAACCCGGACTCCACTAGGTGAAGGCTTCCATATCATGAGACCTCCTTTGGAAAAACCCGGACTCTACTATGTGAGAGTTCCCCCTTCTTATTTGGAAGCCCAAATTCATCTAGGTGTGAACCTCCATCTCATTGTCAATATCAACTCGGGGTCAAGCATACACCCCTTAGGCTAGTTATTAACCCTTACTTAACTTTCATGTCTCATGGAATGATGTCCTTAACAACCAATCCATGTTTAATGTGATTCTATCACATTATGCATTCAAACATTCCTAAGATAGATGAGGTGGGTAAAGTCCTTCCACTACAATTATATCTATAGTTTATCATTCATATGCAAGCTTCACTCTCAAAGCCTTAGCATACATAATTCAACATATTAGCTTTACTCTCAAAGCCCTAGTTATCAAAATTCATAACTACAAGCCTTACTCTCAAAGCTTTACTTCATACAATCATCGCATAGGCCTAGATCACAAGACATTTTAATCACATGCTTCATTCTTAAAAAATTCTAGTCATGTATCATCATAAAGGCTAAATCTCAAGCATTACTAATCATGATCCATCATATATACTTTATTCTAATTCAATTCATGTCCACATGCTTTTACTCTCAAGAAATTACTATATGTATCATCAACCCTAGAAGATCATCTCTAAATACTCAATTTCCCTTTTCAAGGCATAAACCTACATTACTTCAATTTCATCATAAAGACTAGGGTTAGGCATATAAAACATGTAATTTCATCATAATAACATGATTCACTACTAATTCAATAATAAACAATCAATATCCACTCAATTGGATCAACATACTACATAACCCAAAACATTGAAGAAACCCTAACTTGAATTGAGGGAATTCTTCATCAAATTGGGGAATTCTAGGGGACTCCATGGCTGGAAGAATCCATGGATGAATAAGCTATCATAACTTGATTACAAAGCCTACCAGGCTTGAAACAATGGAGACTTGATCTAGCTTGATTCTCTTCTTCTTCTTCACTTTCTAGAGAGAGAATATTTGAGAGGGAATTGGGTTCTTTTTGGTGAGTTGAAATAATGACTAGGATCAATGAATTTAGGGGTCTAAAGTATTTATATAGGTGGTCTAAATGAGGTTAAAACGACACCACTTAAAACCGGAAAATCCCAAAGTACCCCTTAACTTAACCCCAAGGCTGGCTTCACTGCCCCAACCCACGAGACCACGCTGACGGGCCGTGGGTGGACCCACTGTCCGTGCTGGTCAAGCGTGGGTGGGGTTCTTGGAGTTGACAATTGGGGCTTGGGACCTACAACCCCATCCACGAGGCGTGGATCCATCCACGAGGTGTGGGTCCTGCCCGTAGACACTACCTTAGGCAGATTTGGGAAGGGGTTCACCCACGCTGCCCACCTACGGGGCGTGGGTGGCCTTGTGGGTGACCATTGGAACTCAAAAATGTGCTAAACTTCCCACTCAAGGCTATGGAGTGTTACAATATCTCCCCCTTGGGACCATTCGTCCTCGAATGACGTTTTAGGCACTTCTTAAGGTCACGACTCTAGACTAGCAACCCATCATGCATGCAACTCATCTAAATGCACATAAACCAAGGAGGAACTTCATCCCCTAGATAAACATACTCAATGCAACACAAGGAAGTAGGAACTACATCTAACAACCCATTATGCATGAAATCTCATAACTAATCATGTCCAAGGAGGAACTACCATCTCCGAGCTAAAACATGCTCAACATACACTCATGGAGCCTATATGCAATTTATACTCAAAGCATACATCCAAGGAGGAACTCTCAACTCCGAGCTAAGACATGTTCATCTATTCATCTCATGAAGTTCTATAGGCAACTCTACTCAATGCACTACAACATGAGGAAAACAATTCACATAAGTCATTTCTATCCAGACTTACACTTCTTTTTTTCATGAACATGCATCACATAAGGAAATCATGGAAACATCTAAACATACATGACTTCACATAAAGATCTAATCACAAGGAAACTTTCCTTCTATTCTCACCTTCTAAACTTGCCGGTCTAACATCTTAACCGGAACTCCCTCTTAGGAAGAACTCTAATCTACTCCCCAAACCTTTTAAGTGAAAATAGGGATTTCGGATCTCCAACACACTCTTTCAACTTAGAGACATGGAAAAATGGATACACCTATGCCAACTCACTAGGCAAGGCTAACTCATAAGCACCATAACCACATGCCTGAAGATCTCTCATGGGCCTATAAAACGGGGACTAAACTTCCCTTTCATACTAAACTCACTACACCCTTCATGGGTGGAATATGTCAAGTAAGCCCAAGTTACAAACAATAAGATCACACTATGACCTTGCTATCTAAGCACACCATCTCCCCCTTGGGAGGAAGCCTCAACGGATTTTCTAGGCACCATCTATTTCAATTCTACTAAGGTCGGATCAATACATTTTTAACTTTCACTTTTAACATATAAGATGATCCGGAACCATTTTAAACCATAGCTACTACCCTTGGTAGAGTCTACTAGCCAAACACATCTAGGTATTATCTAAACACCCTACTCAAAATGACCATACTTAAGATCAATCTTAAAAGATAATTAACTCTTTGAAGTTGGTCAACACTTGAACTTTTCTCCCTCACCTCATCTAGGTGGTACATGTAACCCTCAAAGTTAAAATCTTCAAGAAAAGACATAATCCAAACTTAGGACATAGACTTTCCCCCATTCCACTCATGGATAGGCTCATTCAGAAACTAACAATTGGACTATACGGGTTCTATGATCACATAAGAGCATAATATGAGTGCAACTAAAACATCACATAAATGACATCAAAATCTAACAAAGCATAAACAATCAACTAAGAAGCTATCAACATACCAAAATCCACATCGGGAGCACACTCTTCTTCACCTCTAGCTTGAAGTGCATAAAACCTATTTTGCTTGGGAGCATCTTCTCTTCCAATAGCCTTTGCCTTAGGACAATTCCTCATTTTGTGACCAATTTCACCACAACTAAAGCAACCCTCTTTACCGGCTAAACATCTACCCTCATGTCTCTTCCCACACCTAGCACAGGTAGGCCATAGGGACTCATTACTAATTCTGGGTGGCTTAGGGTTAGACACCCTCTCTTTCTTATACTTAGAAGCATTAGAAGAACCTTGTCTGGAAAACCTTTTGTCGATTCCTAGAACGACCATGTCCATCAGACCCATCATGAAAGAACTTATCATCATCTATTCTAGACCTCTTTTTCTCCCTAGACCTCCCTTTTAGCTTCTCCTCTTCAATATCGGGTAAGGATTATGAGAAAGGCCTTATAGAGTTAAACTCCTCTTTAATATCGGGTAAGGATTAGGAGAAAGGCCTTATAGAGTTAAACTCTATCGCACGACTTAGAGAAATCAAAAAGTGAGATTTCCTAATCATCTAATAGCTTTCCATTCATAAATGTGGCGCGCTTCACACTTATGAACAAGACTCTACTAGACGTGGTTTTGAGACATCCTAGAATCATCCTAAACCTTGTGCTCTGATTACCAAGTTTGTCACGACCCAGGGGTACACCCTAGATGTAACATGGCGTACAAGACCCCGAGAGGCCTCATACAAGCCACTTATCATATCATAACATAAAGCAGTAGAAATGATGCGGAAATTTTAAAACTTTTTCCATACAATCGAAGTCCTTTTAAAAACAAGCAGAAGTCTATAACACTTTGTCTCAAACCATATAATACATGATAATCTTTGGGACGCAGCCCATACAAAAGTCTAAAACATAAAAGAAAGACATAAAGGAAATGGTGGCTATATCCTCGAATGCTATGATGACTCACCAATCTTCAACTCCTTGCTCTACTAGGAACGTAGCCATGAGGATGAAACTCAATATCGCCGAACCCTACATTTGATAAGAATATAGGCAAGAGTATGCGTTAGTACAAAATGTACTAAATATGATAGCTAATATAACATCATAAGAGCATAACAACATAATCATAAGCATAATCTCCAACATAGACATAATATAAGCATTAGTCATCATAAGACATAATCCATGAGACCACTGCCCCAACCCACGAGACCGCGCTGACGGGTCATGGGTGGACCCATGGTCCGTACTGGTCAAGCGTGGGAGGGGTTCTGGGAGTTGACAATTGGGGCTTGGGACCTACGACCCCATCCACGAGGTGTGGGTCCTTCCCGTGGACACTGCCTTAGGAAGATTTGGGAAGGGTTTTATCCACACTGCCCACCTACCGGGCGTCGGTCCATCCACGTGGCATGGGTGGATTCGTGGGTGACCCTTGGAACTCAAAAATGTGCTAAACTTCCCACTCAATGCTACTAGGTGTTACAATAGGATGTATTATTAATACCTTCCATTTGAAGGTATTAGTAATATATAGGATATAATACCATGGGATAAGTCTATGTAAAGATAAAAATATCCCTCAAATCATTTTAATTATTTTGTTTTTTTATGATTTATTTTTGTACTAGTAAATTTATTTAAATAAATTAGCTTACAAATTATTTAGAGAGAGTTGTTTGTTACTAAATAAATCCAATACAAATCAATATAGATTTGAAATGTGAGTTGTTTATTTGTATATGACGTTTGTGATCTTAATTGAATGTATTATATATATATATATGTGTGTGTGTGTGTGTGTGTGTGTGTGGTTTTCTAATTATTTGTATTTTGAACAATTTAAAAAATTACATACATATTAAAATTACAACTTACAATTTTTATGTGTAAATGTAGATGGTTTATTCAATTTTATCATTGTTGACCGTCTTTTCGATTTTAAAAGTATTTATTTTTATAAAATTTAAAAATGACTTTTTGTGAGTGATCAATTTATTAAGATGACAATTATTTATCCTCAAATAATTCAAGTAAAAAATAGCAAACATGACAACAAAATTGTTCTTCTCATAGCTAGTTAGAAAGACCATAAAATAATAATATTGTCTGACAATTATCTACCTTGACCCAATTACATAATAATTCAAGGGTATAATTGGAAAGAAGCTTTTTATAGAGTTTTAGCCCAAACACAAGATGAGGTGAAAAACAATGAACCAAACACTTGATAAAATAAACCCTGCATTACTAATCCATGCACTACTAATCCCTGCATTACTAATCCCTGCATTATTTAGAGAGAGTTGTAAATTCATCTTCAGCCCACTGGTGTCTTCATGTTATACTGGTCTCTTCCCTTTTTCTAGGCCTCTTGCACTGCAGGTTGCTTCAGAACTGGTTAGATTATGTTGAGGCATTTCTCTTCCTCTAGTCATGCCTTATTCACATTTCTTTCTTGAGGCATTCTTCTTCCTCTACCTATTCCTTCATTCACATTTCTTTCTTGAGGCATTCCTCTTCCTCTACCTATTCCTCTTCCTCTACCATTTGTAGTTTGTACTTTGAAACTCAATTATTAGAGTATATCTATATTTTCTATAAATGATAGGATAATTAGATAGATTACCTCTGTGTTTGTAGCAGTTCCATGTGATTGAGTTGGAACACCTAGAGAACTTGAAAAACTACCTCTTCTTATACTTCTTCTTGTACATCTTCCTCTACCACTTTCATTGTTTGTGGTGGCCTGATTTTTCACAAATTAGTGCAAATTACAACTAAATCTTTTACAAATGAATACATATACATGTGAAGAAACTCCAGGTGATTGAGTTGAACTACTACCCCTTGCTCTGCCTCCTGCTCTTTCACTAGCCTGTATATTGATATATCAATACATGTACATATAACTTACATTTGAAAGGAACAAATAAAAGTACCTGTGTCTGAGAAGACGTTTCAGCTGATTGACTTGGACCACTGCCTCTTGCTATGCCCCATGCGCTACCAATAGCTTGTATATTGATATTTTAGTACATATAGATATAACAGTAGAAAGTAAAAATTGAAAATACCTCTGCCTGAGAAAATGTTTCAGCTAATTAACTTGGACCAGCTTGGTTTCTTCTAGGACATCCTCTTTTATTGTGTCCTTGTGTACCACATTTTCTATAAGTCATAACAACACCAATTTTGCTAAGCTTTTCAGTTTTTTTTTGCTTTTATTTGCCTCCTTTCTTCTAACCTTACTTGGTCTTCCAGGCATCTTCTTGTCTTTGGTGGCTTTACAATTGGATTATTTGATGTTGGCCACATTTTCATGTTATTCATTAGCTGAATAAAATGGGCATATGTGATGCGGTAGGTCTCCCTGCTATAACAACTAGCCACATAATTGATTGATTCCAACTCCTTGTAATGAAGGACAACAACACCATAAGGACAAGGAATTCCCCTAAGCTGCCAAGATCTGTAACTACAACTCCTACTAACAATGTCCACACTATATGTAAAACCATAGGGCTTAATCTCAAAACCTTTTTCTTCATTCCAAAACAAGTTGCGTTACATAGACTTGTCAATATTTTCTTGCAAAATCTTCAGAGACATATGAGATATATAGTGATCCAAGTGTTTGAGAACTGTCTCAAATCACCAATTCTTTTCATCATCTTTATCCTTATCTCCTCAAGAATTGTGATGATTGTTTTATACCTTGCAGGAAGTATCCAAGCATTAAAATTCTCTACCATATTGTTGCCCACAACATCACATTTGTTATTGTCTTGAAAATATCTCTTGCACCATGTATTCAAGTTGTACCGTAAAAGATCATCCAAACATGCTCTTCCTAGTTTCTTCATCTCTAATATATTATCCTTCAACTCACCTTCAAATGTGGATTTGGAAATCCTCCAAAATACTTTTCTTCTTTCAATTCCTCTCCAGCTTTTACACCAATTTGCAAGAACATGTCTTGCACATTTTCTGTGTTCAACCAATGCCAATACCTCTTGAATAATAATTTCTAGTCCCTAACAAAGCTACAAAACAGACAAATAATAATCAAAATGAAAAATTGAAAATAAAACATAAAAAGACAATAAAACAGTAAGACAATATAGGTCTTACCTTTTGCATATTAGTAATGATAGATAGTTAATGCCCTTCTCCAAGATCAAGATCATTCCTTACTAGTTCAAGAAACCATGTTCAGGTAAACTGATTCTCAACCTCAACAACTGCCCCGACAATAGAGAGCATTTGGTTGTTTCCATCTCTATAAACTGCCACTAACAACTGACCTTTACACAAACCTTTGATGAAACATCCATCAAAACCAATCAACCTCCTAGCACCTCCAAAGAATGCTTTCTTTAAAGTATGGAAGCAAACATAAAATCCTTGAAATATTTTCTGTCCAGTTTCATCTTCTTCTCCAACCTTCACTAAACAAGTACTTCCTGGATTACTCCTTAAAATATCATCTTTATAATAAAAAATCTTACCATACTCCACAATATGATCACCCATGATCTCTTGTAACACTCTGGCCCTAGCTCTTCTCACTATTGTCCTACCAACATGGATATCCAAGTCCTTTCTAATAATCTCCTGCAGCACAATGCTGATGTTTGACTATTGAGTTATTCTGTCTTTGTATTTGGTGGCCAGAAACTTTGAGTTGCAAAGATAGTTAAAAGTTGATGACTAACATATATGAACAAGGTTGTATCTTTTAACTATGAAATCTCCACTAGTTTTATCCTTACTTGCACACAACAATCAAGGACAAGTCTCTTTGCAACGTCTCCCTCTAACACTGCCAGGCTCATTCACATATTTTTCAATTTGAATCTTTTCTTGGACTGCATATCTTGTCACTGCCAGTCTAAATTTCTCAACACTTCCAAAAATCAGTCCTAATTCCCAAATTTTTTTTTCACAAGTTTCATCAAACACAACTCTAGTTGGGGTTTTCTTCCTTCTAACACGTTTATGCACTACTTGGTCAACCTCTTCACCATCTCCCCAACTTGTTTGATCATCTATTTCAAGCTAGGAACTTCATCACTTAGATAGTAAGGTTTATCACCTTCTTATCTTACCAACTAAGCTTTCCCTAATACCAATATTTGTCTCATCATACCCTATATCTGGGCCCTTTTCACCAACATGAATCTGATCTGAAGTAGTACCTTTACTTATCCTTTGTGACCTTTTGAAATGCCTCTTGCTTGGCCTTATGTCTTTATACTCTTGATGGACATCACTGTCAACCTCACTATCTTCATTTGTATCTCTTTCAGATGATTCATCTTTCACTTCATAATCACTTAGATCATGATCTATTATAGGATCAAATGAAGGAGGCATAGTAGAAGAGGAAGGACTAAATGAGGTTTCAGTTGTAATGTTGGAAGGAAAAGTAGAAGGAGGAGGCACAATAGAAGGAAAAGGGGGGGGGGGGGAGCTTCAAAAGGACCAAATGAGGTCTCAGTTGTAGGGTTAGAAGGAAAAGTAGAAGGAGGAGGCACAATAGTAGGAAGAACTTCAAATGGAGTGCTGGAAGTTTCAAAAGGATCATTAGTAGTGTTGGAAGGAAAAGTAGAAGGAAGGGGCACAATAGTAGAAAAGGGAGGATGATGATTAGGGTTAGAAGCGTCATTCAAAGATTCCTCACCTACCCCACTTTCACTCCTATTGGGGACAAACTCTAATTCAAGTGGGGGCCTAATCAGGTTCATTAACCCCATGAGAAACATACGCCTCAATTTCATCCCCATCTTCTATCATATTGAAAATGTCAAATATAACCTTATCATTATCAAGGACCAATAACCCATCTTACATAATGAAAAAGTCACAATCTATTGACATTCCATCTTTTGAAATCAACACTTTTGATGTTATTTGATCGCCTCATTCGGGTTAAGATGTGGCTAAAGTCTCTCCGAAGGTAGCGATTTGCGTCTAGTGGGGAGCTTTGTCATCTCAAAGAATAAGCGGATCTTCCCTTGCATGTGGATCTTAAAGTCGTGGATATCCTAATTCCTTTATGTAGTCCCTCAACTCAAAGTAACACTCCTATCAACATCTACTTCTAGAAATTCTATCACTTCTTTCGCAATATATTTAGGTGGGGTACCAAATTATATTTTTTACCCTATGATACCATCTTGAAGTTATCAACACAAAAGACATCCTGAAAAGCATGTAAACAAGAAAAATAAAAGACAATTCAATCACACATTTCAAGAACAAACTCTAACAAACTATAAGCTAACACAGTCATACATATGTACACAACAAACATAATCACTAACAGAAGCAAAATCACTAACATTTAGCAGAAACACTATCAAAACAAAAGACCTATAAACAAGTTGATAATGTACGAATTGAAGTCTACAAATGTATAATATTACAGTACAACACAATCACTACCAGTCGCACTAAGTCGATAACACGAAACCCTAACTTAGAAAACAATCATTAACAGTCGCACTAAGTCGATAACACAAAATCCTAACCTAGAACACAATCACTAACAATCGCACTAAGTTGATAACAGAAAATTCTAAAAGTAGCAATTAGTCAATAACACAACGAAACACTATAAAATCTTAACAATAGCAACTATAATTGGTCAATTCCAACACTATTTACACTATAATAATCCCTAAAATCATAAAAATCATAAAAATATGATCTTTATCAAATAATGCAAGAAAATCCTAACCTGTTAGACCTTCAATTCCTTGTTCCTCTAAGAATATTGACCAAGAAACGTCAAAAAGAAAGATGATCACCACTATCGTTTGACCTGGGAAACGAAGAGACTCTCAAAAGCTGAGAAATAACAAAAGATGAAAACTTTTCTATTTTTGAAATGAACGGGGTCGGGTTGAACTAGCGTGAGCATCACACGCGTTGTCCCAGGTGAGGGAATGAGTCAAAATGGTGCTTTTACAAAGATATTCAAAACTTTTATCGAGTGATAGGACGTTTGCAAAGTTAAGGTATCTTTTAGAAAATTCGAGACAACTTCAGTGATGACTTTATATTTTTTCGCTTTTATTTTAGGAATAAACAAATATGTTTTTAAATTTTAAAAAAGAAGAAGGAATAAACAAATATGCAGTGCTATATTCCAAATTTCAAAAACAATCCTATACAAGTTCCCGCTTCAAAGCCTCTCTATTTCCAGATCTCCCTCAGTGAGAAAACCCTAAAATTTTGATTAAAACAGCCGATTATACTGGTGAATTCACCTGTGGTTTGCTTCCGATTTAAGGTAACGCTTCATTATATGTCAAATTATTTGATAATGGAATCATATATCTGTAAAATTCTACATTATCATGCCGCAATTGCTGTAGAAATGGCCTTTTTGTTCTCTGTATCTTCAATTTAATGTCCACCCTTTTTCTCCATCTGGTCAATCGATTCGTGGAATTTTAGTTAAACCTCCAGATTTTCCTGATTCTGCTATCTTTTTCCTAATCAATCTGGCTGTCTAGCAATAAATGAAAAAAAAGGAAGAAATCAGGGGAAAAGGATGATGAAATGTTTGATTTAGTCAATTATTTCGTGGGTGTCCTCTAAAATTTTGTGAAACCTCAAGATTTTCATTATTGTGCAATTTTTTCTTTCGTGATCGATATGGTAGTAAGGGTGTTGAGAAGTTCTTTTTATTTTCTCCATTTTTGTAAGAGGAGTGATTATACAGACAATTCCACATATACCAGCTTTTGAAAGGGAAGAAATATTGAAGAACATTCATATTGTTGACTCCAGACGGAGAATAGGATAAATAGTTATGTCTTTGTTTGTCTATTGCTTGTTTAATCTGCACACGATTACGCGTTAATGGTTCTACATGCCCTAGCTTCTGTTAAGAATTATTTTGTCTGTGATTGATAATTCCCCTTGGAAGAGTGTTCAAGGATGGTAAAGTAGCTTTTTTTTTTTTATCCTTTCAGCTAAAGCATATTAATGTCAAGGAATAACGACACAGAAAATTTATGGAGCTCAAGTTATTAAGTGTGAACTGTTGTGTTTGTGCATCAGAAGGGTTATCATCAACATAAAAAGTTACACAAATGGACAAAGTTTACGAGGAGCTAGATGTTGTTAAAGGTGAGGTGGAAAAGCTCAGAGAAGAATGCCGAACCAAAACAGAGATGACTGAGAGTTTGAGGAAAGCCCACATTGATCAATTATCAAAACTTCAAGAAGCTAAGTTGGAGATTGATAGACAGGCAAATGAACTATTTGTTAAATCTGAGGAAATATTTGAGATTAAGAAACTTTACGATGACATCAAGTCCAATGTACATGAGAAAGAATCATCTCTCCAGAATCTTAGCTCTGCTCATGAGAAGCTGCAACTAGATTATGGGAAGAAAATTGGGAAGTTGGAAGTACAAAACAAGGAATTGGTGTTGGTTCTGGATGAAGCAACATCCAAAATTCAAGATTTGGAAATGCAGATATCTGCAAGTAATAAAGAAATCAATGCTCTTAAGCAAATCATGTCAGTTAGGCAGGAAATATATGTTGACTCAGAGCTAAAGACAAGGGCATCCAAAGATCTGAAAGATGGAGATGCCATTATCCAAAAACTTGATGAAGAAAATAGGATTGCAAAAGATCAGTTGAAATGGAAGAATGAACAGTTTAAACACCTTGAAGAAGCTCACAAAAGAAACCATGATGAGTTCAAAACCAGTAAGGTGGAGTGGGGCCGGGAAAAATCAGCAATGCTTGAAAAGATCTCTTCATTGCAAGCAAGATTGGATTCTCAGACTCGAATCTCAGAAGACCTCCAAAGCCAATTGAGGATGAGTAACCAAGCTTTAGCTCATCAAGAAAGCAGAAGAAGAATTCTGGAAATTGAAGTGTCTGAGTTTAGATCTCAATTCCATGATGTCTCTTTAGAGTGCCAAGAAGCAAACTCAAAGCTTGAGAACTTGACCATCAAGAGGGATGAAGAAATTGGAGAGTTAAGAAACTTACTCCAAACGAAAGAAGCACTGTTCAAGGATACAAAATGCAAAAGTATACAGCTTGAACAGGAAAATCAAAATTTACGAAGATCTCTCAAAGAGCTTCAAGAGTCTCAACTCCAGGGTGCTGCTTCCACTTCTGTACTTAAGAAACTGCAAAGCAATTTCCAGTATTTGAAGCAATTACACAAGAAATGTTCCTTAAACCTCAAAGAAAAGGAAGCTGAATGGAGCTCTCAGATAGGAAAAGTGGCAGAAGATATGAAAAGATGCATGTCTGAGTTAAATGGTAAAGAAAAACACATAGACGAGCTAGAAAAGGAGCTGGAAGATTGCCGCGATGCATGTGATGTTCTTACTGGAGAGATATCTGTCTTAATCTTGGTTTTAAAATCAGAATTTCATACTGGTAGCAAGGAGCTCTCTAGAGCCAACGCGGAACAAGAGCCAAATAGCAAAAGTCTAGTACATCAAAAGAGTGAACAAGCAACCGTTTTAGAGGCAGAACTGAGTGAGTACAAAAAGATGCTTGAAGAGTCATCTGATTGCCAAGTCCACCTCAGGGAACAGGTCCTGAAATTGGGTAATGCTCTCAAAGATGCTTCTGCTGCTTCAGAAGAAGCTAAAGATGACCTGGCCAAAGCAAGGGAAGAAGTCAAAGAAAGCAAACTTGAACTAGAGAAGTGGAAAGCGGAAGCAGGAAATCTTAAAGACTACCTTGAAGAGAACCAATTTTCCCAAAAGCAAGAGAAGGAGATCTTACTTGGGATTTTGAAGGAGGGAGAAGCCAAAATTAATGAGCTACAGCAACAGATTACAGAATCAGAGTTAAAGATTGTTGAAAGAACAGAGGCAGTGAATGATATAAATCAGGAGAAGCTACAATACTATCAAATTGCAGAAGGCAAGGATAACACCATAGAAATTCTTCAAACTAAGATTTCTTGCTTGGAGCAAAAGTTGGCTGATAAAGACCTTCAGAATGAGCAAATACAATCAGATGTGCGGAAGGCTTTTGATCAGGAGAAGGAGAACCTCTTGCTGCATGTGAAAGAGAGAGACAGGAAAATACAAGATATTCTCAAACAGGCCAAAGATTTAGAGGAAGATATGACATGTAAAGAAGTTGCTTTTACAGCTCTAATAACGGCTGAGGGTTTAAAATTACTTGAGATTAAAGAGAAAGACAAGGTGATTGCCGAGTTAGAGGTGAAACTGGGTGATAAACATCAGAAATTGGAACTCCTAAATAAATCCTTGTCTGATTCAAGACAGAAGGAGGGGCAGCTGGAAACATTGTTGCAAGAAAGTAAAAAGGAATTGGAAGAGCTGAACACTCATTTTGGCAATGAACGGATGCACTTGGAGGCCCGAATTCAGGAGCTTGAGTCCCAGAAAAATGATGTGCTTGAAGAAAATAAGAAACTCTCTGTTGATAGGGAGGAATTACTAGTACAAATGCAAGGAATACATGAAAGAATGAGTGAATTATGCTGTGAAGATGTTGAACTTGTAAGACATTTGGAGAAAATATTGGAGAACCCTGAGGAAGAGAATGAGCGTCGACATAGTAAATTAGGGAGAAGCCACCATTCTAGAAGTCCCTTTTCAATTGCCAAAACAGGAACTGATGAAAGAACTCCATTGGTAGAGCTCAACTGTTAGGCTGATTGTTTAACTGGGAGCAATTCTATACTCCAAACACAAACTTCTTCAGAGTTCTCCATGATCTGCAACTCTGGCTGGCAACTGTTACTGACAGGATTTTTTTTATCTTTTTGTATTTTGTTGTATGGGTGGTAGTTTTACAATGTTCTTCCCAATGTAATCAATGATTCTTTATTTGCTGCTAAAAGAAATATGCTATAAGCCTATAACTGTGTAGCGGTTCCATGCATTGCCGACAAATAGCTTGTTTGGCCAAGTTTTCAAAATCTATTTACTTAAGAAAAACGTTTTAGTAAGTAATTGTCAAAATAGTACTAATATTTTTGGTGAGTAACAATTTATGTTTAACTGATTAATTTTAAAAGTACTTTTGTTAATAATATAGAACAGTTCGTGCTTGACCAAGATTCTAAAAGCCCTTCTGTTAATACTAGGTATTTCCTGAACATTGTTGTACTAATGAGATCCAATATTGTCAAAAATAATTTTATGGTGGTTCTATGGTGTAGTTGAATTATCCAATAATAGGAAGCATCATTAAATTAAATATTAACATAATATAGATTATACCATGTACATTTATTTGTGGAACAGAGTTATACAGTTACATTGTTGAGCTTGCTATGCTACAACTGCATGATATCTGAATTTAGCAGTTGCAGTTGACAACAAGTATCTCAACTTGATATCCATTGAAAAACTGCCAGTAAAATCATCAAAATCAATGAAGTTAGTTAGACTTGTGTATGTGTTTGTTTTCAAACATCAAAGATAAAACTATAGACATGTATGCACAAAATCCATACGGTAACCATCAAAATAGCAGGAAAAAACTTACAAGTTACAAGTACCCAACAAATTCTCATTACCAAAAACAGTGCAATAAAAGAGAGATAGAAAAACTGTAATTGAACTCATAAATACAACACCACATAGCAATCGAAAAGAAATTGGAAAAAAAATAATGATTTGCAAATTAAAATCAGAAGCAAAGGTTACAACCGCATTCTCGTAAGTTTTTCATTATGCATTTTGAAATGACTGCTATATTAGTATTACTGTTATATTACTATTATCCATCAACAACATTTGTGAAGTATAGCACGCAAAAACATCAAAGTATAGCATAAAGTACCTAGAGAAGGTAAATATCTCCGCGCATAAAAGCATTTTCTGGCCAATAGAGTGCCACTCTAGTATTATAACTACAAGCATCTGGAAAGAAAAATCAAAAGCAAGCAAGTCTCAAATATAATGTTAACAATATTAGGTAACAAGCCAAGCGATCGAAAGAGTGTAGAGGAACTTAGACACTGGTTACCTATAACATGTCAAATTCTTGGTCAAGTAAGTTGAACCATGATGCACTCTCAATTTTGATGTATGACAAACCCACTATGAGGAACCTGGTACGTACATCGTTACGATGCAAAGTCAACTCCCCAGCGGTACTGAGCTCCGTGGCAGCGTTGCAGCAGAACTACAGAAAGGCCTGTTTGCCTCGACCAATAGCAGGAGGTTAAGGTTGTTGCTTCTTTCACTCCATCTATACAAGGGGATGTGACTTGAAGCAAAGTCTAATTTTACACAACTCCAAGGAAGCTTTCATTTTCAACAAGTGAAGACCTGCTCGTGCAAACTAATGATGTCTATAGGTTTTAATTGTTAAAGCTTTGTGTTGCGCCCAAATGCACACGCAAGTGTACGTGATCGTGCAAGTAATAAGGTAGCTCTTTTTAAGAGCCGGATATCGTACCCACAGAGACTTAAGATTATATTATCTTTGATTCTTCCAATAACTATAACTTAATGCAAGTGTTTCCAGAAAGAGTGATATATTATTCTGAAATGATCAATTAATTAAAGTAACTAAACAAACTACTATGATTCAATTTCAACTTGGAGTTAAAATAATGACTTGGGAAATTCCAAGGCTGCAGCCTGCTTTTGATTCATGCATATTAATTCCTCTAATGGATGTCAATTGGTAATCAAATCAATGGTTTACGGGGTTAAATGTATGATCATGGTCTCCCGACTTCTAATCGCCTACTTTAATTGGCAGTCTAACTACATCGTTGAGCGGGGATAAACTGAACCAATTACAGAGCATTATGTTTTCATCATGTCTATTAACCAAGCAAAGTCTCTAGGTATATCCCTATCCTAGATACAAATCAATCCTAAGTCTAGAGAAGATCATGTTCCTTTTGTCCCACATTCTATCCTCCTGTTCCTCTGCCGAGTTCAATTCGGATAATGAGTTTATTTCAAAGGTGGCCAATCACGAAACACGAAATTTAGAACAAAAGAGTAATTCATCCGTTAACCAATATCAATCCATCAAATTCAATAATATACAATCTTCTTGTAGCCACAGCCCTAGAACACGGGAATTTAGTTACTCATAATGCGATTCTCAATCTTTAAATATTCAATAAGCATAAGACAAAATCAAATTAAAGTTAAGAGTAGGAATGAACCCTAAAATTTAAGAAATAGTTCTCCAAGTCGTCGTTCTCCAAAAGCCAAAAAAAGAATAATTAAAATAATAAAATCTCAGTCTATTTATAATTTAGGAAAAGACGAAAGAAAACTAGGCTATAGGTCCGCGATGTGGAGAAGATCTGTAGATTCTATTTTTCTTGAACTCATTCTCTCTGCACGCGGAGAGGATACGTACTCTTCTGGTTCAGTAGCCCTTGAACATGGGTGTTGCTTGGCTCCTAGGTATATAAATACGCCCAAGATCACCACCTCGTACACTTAGAGCTTTGTCCGTCCTCAAACAATTCACATGCCTATTTCCTAGACCTAGACTTACTAACAATAGCATTTGTGCTTCAGCTACATACTTTCAGGAATCTTTTTATCAATTCACAATAAGCATGTTTTCATTTACACTTGGCCTTGGCCATCATATAGACACCACATGACTTCTAGTGTTGACTCAACAAACATTAAAGCTTCATGCCAGCCATCAGATGTCACTTATCTTTCATCAAACAAGTGCCCCTCACACAAAGAAAGTAGTCCACAACTCACTCACAAGATTTAGTATAAAGTATGGACTTAGCATCAAGAATCAAATCTCACGCTTACAAAGAAAATTCACATGTATGCACATAGACCCATAGGCTTTCCCATTATGTATATCTCCACTAATTAAGTATACTTTGAAAAGAATCAAATAGGACTTTCACGGGTTGTAATGTAGGTTAGGGGACGGGTAGGAAAACTATGTAATTGTGACTTATACTTCCCTAGGCATTGTGTATGTTTTAGACTTCATCACCTCTTTATTTTTTTTATTTAGTTTCAACCCGCTCCTTAACAATCTTGTCACAAGTAACTCGCATCATTTCATGAATTACCCAAAAATATTTATTACATTTGCCTTTTTTTTTATATGGGGCTCATTCTTTCAATGAGGGCTTTTTCATCACCTTGCGGCTATCATTGGTCACCTTTCGACATTTAAACCATCTATTGACTTCCAATTCTACTAATTCCAATCAATCTATGCTACAGTGCTTAGGCAAGAATGGTGCAAAAAACTAGGGTTTCAATAAAACCGTTCAGGTAAATGTGCGGCTACCAACAAAAGGCTATAGGCTCAAAGAGGCTACTAGTGATCGTATATCTGAAAAGGCTAAAATTTCTAAACATATCAAAGGAGGCCTATTATCATTTCCTAAACAAAGCAATACTTTCGATTTCACGTCAATAACATGCAGGGCAAGTTCTAGACTAAGATGCAATACATGGAATACACAATGTCTCACCACTCATGGAACAAGTTCAATTCAAGTAAGCTTTATCATCAAGTACAACACTCTGCTCATGTAAAAGTTCAAATTAAGCTTAAGTTTCAATTTAGAATCAAACACAAGAATTCAAAGGCATCCAAAGATATTCATCCACATGCTTTCATACAAAATTTCCCTTCCAAATTTCAGCTTTAGCACAAACACCATACCTACAGACTCAATGATGAAAATCACCCTTAAGATGGTTGTCATCCATATATCATAGGGCAATGCGACTCAACTATGACGATTGACTCAATCCTAAGAAGAAAAATCTTTTTGTATTTTGTACGGTTCAAAGGGACTATCCTTGGTCAAAGAACCAAAAATAAACTCCAAGGAACCCAAAATAAAAAAATAAAATAAAACAAAGCTACCATTGTTCAAACTACTATATACATTAGAGATGACTCACACCCCACCCCACACTTACAAAAATAAGCATTGTCCCAAGTGCTACAAAACAATAGAATTATCAAGTAAAAAGGTAAGGTGAAGCACTCGCTGATTAATCTTCCATGGCATCCACGCCATCGACCTCCTCCACAGCCTGAAGTGGGTCCACATCCTCCGTATCAGAGTCAGAGTCCACATCAGAGCCTGTGTGAAGCCTATCCTCATCCGTGGGCACATCATCATCCACAGGCTCAAAAAACTCTGGCCCGATGCTCAGTACTACCCTTGCATGTGCATTTAGTGGATATTTATTTTCCACCTCCCTAAGATACTCCTAAGTCGAGGCCCTACAACCATTCTTATGCCGCAACATCTCCAGCCCATACATGTGGGCCATGATCATCTCATCGCATCTGTTTCACTCCGCAGTGGTGAGGGTAGGACCATAATCAGTGTCTGGCCCTTTAGTCTTCGTAACATCTACTGGCATAGGAAAGAGAGGTGCTATGTACTCTAAGATCTCCTCAGGAAAACCTGCAGCTCGACACAAACGGGTTATAAGACCCCTAAAGGCATACCTACGACCTTGATGTACCTGGGCCTTCCTCCTAGAAGATTTAAGCACTGCACCAATGTTCAACTCGGTGCTAGTCATCAGGGCCTAAACTAAACACACTTTGTCACGAGTGATATCCGTGTAATGCAGCCCCAGAATTAAAAAATTCTACACGATCTTCAGCTACACCCGAGCTTCCCTAGTCATGTGAGCATAAGGAAGTTATTGATGGAACCTCTTGGAGTTGTGCTTAGTCCAATGAACCAAGGACTTGGGCCTACAAAGAGTGTGGCGAATGGCTTAGTAAGGTGGGTGAATGTTCAAGCCCGTCAACACCAAGGGGTCAGTATCCTCCGTGCCCAAGAAGTCGTTCAATACCGCTGGAGTGAGAGTGACATCAACTCCTCGCACCCTCACAAAATGAGACCGTGATTCAGTCGTCCAATTTGCATAAAATTATTGAACCCGTGCAAGTTACACTCCACAGGCTCAGCAAAAAATAAACTCAATGTGGAGCTCTTAGATCCGCCTCATAATCCGGGGAAAGTCCCTGGCCAGACTGTCACACTCAATGCACACGTCAGAAAAGTATAGAGTTTCTGAGTGATTCTTTCACCATGTTTTACCTTCTTTACTTACAACGTTCAATCCAAAACGTCGTGTTTGCCCACGAGGGACTGCCGGTGCGGGAGGGACATTACCCCCACTCATAACTCTCTGCCTTTGGCTTGAGGAGGCCACTTTCTTACCGGGGTGTTGGGTTCTAGAAATATTAACGTACAAAACAACAACACACAATCCAGTTCATCCCAAAAGAATACACGCAATAATCAAGAGGTGTGGGTGGTGAGAGGACCACCCCACACTTATTCGTGTGCACATAGACCAACACTACCCCGGTACTCAGACTTCCCGAATGATACTTTCAACCCAACACATGTAGCATATGGTAGTCAATTAGAAGAATACATGTCCATCCCCACATTGTTGCTGCTATCATTACGAACACCAAACAATGGCACCACACGCATATATTTACTATGCAAGCAAAATGGTGCTCAACCACTCTAATCAATAACAAGGTGCTACTCAAGACTTCACACTTAACATAACAAGCACACAAAACATTCACACACAAAACATTCATGAAATTCAAAATTCACCCGAACAACAACCTTTTTAAGCATAAAATGAGTTAAGTACGCCACATGATAGTCGCACAACAAATCACGTGCCCCAAGCAAACATAAAACCACAAGACCCACAATATTCGACACACAAATCCCTCAAATACCATGCCCCACATAGTATCTCATCAGAAAGCCTTCAAACGAATGGAAAAAACTAGAGAGAACATACCTGTTACACGGGAAAAGGAGAGAATCGAGCAAGGAATGATGGTGGGATGCCTCTGCGTTACAGATTTGAGTTGCAAAGTCGTGAAAGGAGAAAGGGAGGGTTAAATCGTGGGTTTGGGGAAAAAGAATGGGAGAATTGGAGAGAATTTAAGGGTTTAAAGAGGGAGTGGGCCGGTTTTTATTAAAAGGAAGACGGGTAAAACCCGTCTATTTAATGAGAATAAAAAAACTTACCTCACAGGCGTGACGCGGCTCCATTACGGAGTCAACTGTTTAATACTGAAAAATTAATTCTCAGCAAGGTGAAATATTTGCAACTGCTCCGTGACGCCACTCTGTTATGGAGACCCTTTATTTTTGATGAATATGTTAATTCCCGTTGAAATCAAAATTGTACCCTATCTCAGCGACGTGCTCTTGTTACAGAATCCTCTATTTGCTCTAGGAAATTAATTCCCAACATAATAAAATCTATGGGCCACCTTCACGACGCGACCTCAATACAGAACCCTATTCCCTGTAACTTTTAAGAAAAACACCAAAATTAGAAAAATGATGGATTACCTCCCATCCACCGCCTTAGTTTTGGTCGCGACACGACTCATCTTTTTATGTTTTCTTCTCTGTTTTTTCCTAACTATTACAATGAAAAAATGAAAATTAAACTAAATCCTAGGTATGAAAAATAAAGAAAAGAAAACCAAAAGCACTATCTAATACATATGATCACATGTTGCATCCCATGTAGCACCTAGTTTAACGTCGCGGCTCGACCCAACTCATGACTCACTCATCATTCAACTCGAGCGTTTCTTTCCCGCGATCCACATCATTTCTGAAATAGTGTTTAACTCGTTGTTCGTTCACTAGAAACATGGAGCTCTTGTCCTTATTCTATAGCTCCACAACTCCATGTTGAGTCATTCACACCACTTCAAATGGTCCACTCCACTTTGGCTGAAGTTTTCCGAGGAACAACTTCAATCGCGAATTGAACAACAACTAGCTGGCCTGGCTCAAAGGTGAGTGGGACGATATGCTTGTCATGCCACTTCTTTGTCTTCTCTTTACATAACTTGGCATTTTCATAGGCGTGGAGCCTAAATTCCTCAGGCTCATGCAATTGACCTATCCTCCTTTTTCTGGCCAATTCAGGATCAAGATTCAGCTTCTTTATGGCCCAATATTCCTGGTGCTCCAATTCTGCCGAAAGATGACATATTTTTTCAAACACCATATGATAGGGAGAATCCCTACTAGTGTCTTATACACTGTTCTGTAGGCCCACAATGTATCATCTAACTTCTCAGCCTAATCCTTTCGTTGTGCACTCACGGTCTTTTGCAAAATTTGCTTAACCTCTCGATTTGACACCTCCACTTGGCTGCTAGTTTGAGGATGATATACCGTAGCTACCTTGTGTCACACTCCATACTTAGCTAATATCACACAAATTAATTTATAAAGTGCTTACCACCATCATTGATTATAACTCTTGGAGTTCCGAACTTGGTGAATATGTGTTTCTTGATAAACTTCATCACAACCTTTGCATCATTAGCAGGTAAAGTGATAGCCTCAACCCACTTAGACACATAATCCACTGCCACCAAAATGTATTGATTCTCGTCGGAGGTAGGAAAAAGTCCCATGAAGTTTATCCCCCATACATCGAATATCTCAACCTTAAGAATATTGCTCAATGGCATCTAATGCCATCTCGAAATGGTTCCCATTCTCTGACATTGATCACAAGCCCGGAACATCTTTGAATAAAATTGGCCAAAAGAAACCCGACTGCAATACCTTATGTGTTGTATGCTCTCCTCCATGGTGGCCTCCATATGGTGATGAATGACAACTCTCTTAACACCTGCCTTACCTCATTCTCTGCTATACATCTTCTTACTACTTGATCCGTCCCCTGCTTGAATAAGAATGGCTCAACTTTTCCTTTTGGTGCGTAGATGCACCAGGTGAGAACAACCCACTTACCTGAAGGTTCACAGTATTGGCATACCACAACACTTGAGCAATTTCTAAAGCTAACAACTGCTCATCAGGAAACTCCTCAAGAACGTGCCCTTCATTTTTCACATGTGATGAATCCTCCAATCTTGACAAGTGGTCAGCGATTTGATATTTCATGTCCTTTCTATCCTTGATTTCTAGATCAAATTCCTGAAGTAGTAGGATCCATCTAATAAGCCTTAGTTTTGCATCCTTCTTGTTGAATAGATACTTGACTGTAACATGGTCAGTGTAAACAATAACTTTAGTACCTACCATGTAAGATCTGAACTTGTCGGAGGCGAATACTTAAGCAAGCATCTCCTTCTTTATGACTGTGTAATTATCCCGTGCCGAATCGAGGGTCTTGCTAGCATAGTAAATAGAGTGAAACACTTTCTCTTTTCTCTAGCCCAGCACCGTACCCACTGCTATATCACTAGCATCACACATAAGTTCAAAAGGTAACTCCCAAGTAGAAGCAATCAAAACTGGAGCTTCAATTAGATTCTTCTTCAACAACTCAAAAGCCTTCACATAACTTTCATAGAACACAAATTTAGCCTCCTTCTCCAATACACTACACATAGGTCTAGCAGTATTGGAGAAATCCTTGATAAACCTCCTATAGAACCCAACATGCCCAAGGAAACTTCTAACTCCTTTCACTGAGATAGGAGGTGGGAACTTTCAATTACCTCTACCTTGTCTCTATCAACTTCCAACCTGCTTCTCGAGACCTTATGTCCTACAAAAATGGATTCTTGAACTAGGAAATGACACTTCCCCCAATTCAATACAAGATTTGTTTCCTCACATCGAGTAATGAGTCTGTCAAGATTACACAAACATGGATCAAAAGACTCACCAAATTACGAGAAGTCATCCATGAACACTTCCATAAAATCCTCAACCATATCATGAAAGCTTGCCATCATACATCTCTGAAATGTGGTTGGTGCATTACGGAGTCAAAAAGTCATACGTTTAAAAGCATAAGTGCCATATGGACAAGTAAATGTTGTCTTCTCTTGATTCTCTAGTTGCGATGTAATAAGCTTTTGCTACAAGTTCTATCATTGTTATGGCCGACAATTCTTGATACTTAACTTGAAATTTCAGTGCCCGATACACATCAAACACCTCCACCTTATCAAGAGCACTCGTAGTTAGTTGACCTGCAACTACATCTATCATAGCACGCCTAGTGGCCAAAAAGGGTATCGCAAGAATGAAAGGCACCTCACTATCTAGCTCTAAATTCAGCACAACAAAATCGACTGGAAATATCAATGATCCAACTTGGACCAAAAAATCTTCCACAATACCTTCAGGCCTCGCGACTGATCGATCTGCCAAGTGTAAGATAATGGTGGTGGGCTTAGGGCTACCCAACCCCAATTTCTTGTAAAGTGGTGTTTGCATAAGATTATTACTTGCCCCTAGATCACACAACCCTCGGCATGAATGCTTTTCCCTGTAGTGATCTCCGTGAAACTACCCGAATCTTTCAGCTTAGTGGGCAACTTATTTTGAATCCTAGAGCTACACTCTTTAGTGAGGGCAACAATTTCATATTTCATCAGCCTTCTCTTGTTTGCTACAATCTCCTTCACATATTTTGCGTACCTTGGTATTCCCTGTAAAATATCAACAAGAGGCAGAATGTGAACTTGCTTGAGAAGAGAAAGAAACTTACCAAAGCATTCATCCTCGCTCTGTTTTTTGAATTTTTGAGGAAATGGTGTAGGTGGTTTCACTTTCATTGGCACTGTTTCTTGATGTGTACCCTGTTCACTCTCACTATTCTGCTTTTTCCATACTGAGGTTTCATTGTTTCTCTTCTTTGGAGATAATTCATCCAATTGCAACCCACTATGAGTACCCACCGTATTAACCTGCCTCGGGTTAGGATCTGTGTTACCTGGCAAACCCCATTAAGGATGTGAGTTTTGAGCACTAGCAAATTGCCCAAACTACTTCACTAGATTTTGTGTTGCCAATTGATTATTTCTCAAATCAGCACCTATCTTATCCATGTTCTCATTCGCTCTAGCCTGCTCAGCCATGATTTTCTTCAATATCTCCTTAATGCTCATGTTTCCTTGCTGGCCATTTTGATTATCTTTTTGACTCTGTTGTTGATAACTTTGCCCATTACCTTGTGGTCTATATTGATTGTGACCCTGTGCCTGATTTAGATTTCCTCCCCAAGAAAATTAGGATGGTTCCGCCAACTAGGATTATATGTATTGCAATAGTTTTGGTGGCCCCTTCTCACTGTGCATTACCTAAAAAGTTTACAACATCTGGGTTTTCTCCACAACAATATATAGTATGATCACCACTTCCACATATCTCGCACCACAGTTGTGGCTGTTGTACCACATCTACTTGGGCAGGATGTTGTCCCAATGAAAGATTGCTGAAATGTGTGTTCATCATGTTTTGCATCGCATCGATTTATGCAGTCAAAGCTATGACTGCATCAACTTCTCATATTCCTGCAGTCTTCTGTACCACAGGTTTCACACCTCATTCATTCCATTTAGGATTTCCTTATGAGATTTTATTCAGCAACATGAACAATTCAACATAAGTCTTCTCAAAAGCTTGTCCTCCTGCAGTTGAATCAAGTAAAATTTTGATGTTTGGTTCCAAACCCTCAATGAAAGTGTGAACCAAAACTTCATTCGCTTGATGATGGTTTAGACAACTTAACAACAATGCTTTGAATCTTTCTCATGCCTGGTATAGATTCTCCCCTCCTTTCTACCTAAAACTCAGTATCTCTCTCATGAGCTTGGATTTTTTCCCAGATTGAAAGAACCGTATAAAAACTTTTCGAGTAAGATCATCCCATGAAGTAATAGAGTTCGGTGGCACCATTTTTCAATCATATTTTTTCTTCCCCTAATAGAGAGAAAGGGAACAATGTGAGTCTCACATAATCATGATTTACTCCAGTTTAAGTGTACGTGTCACTGATCTCGAGGAAATTCTGAATGTGCACTTGTGGGTCCTCATGAGATAGCCCAGTGAACTGTCCATTAGTTTGCAATAGTTGCACCATACTCTGCTTTAATTCAAACCTACAACCAGCTGATGGTTTCTGAATACTCGAAGTGACATTAGTTGTGCGTGGAATTGCAACGTCCAAGATTATCATTACTGTCATTGCTACAGGTGTGGCTGGTTCAACCCCAAATACTGGTGTTACTGTTTTGCTCCCAACTTGAGGGATAGGGTATGCTAGTCGTACTTGCCTTCTCCGGTAGAGAACAAATCTTTCCGTTTCAGTGAGTGGCTCTACAAGCTCGCTTTCTTCTTCCAGCTTAAATTTTTAACACAACCTGCAATAACAATAGCTAAGATCAAGTTGTCAACACTTTGAACTATAACTTTAGAAATTAGATGAATTAAATACTTCCTAATTCTAAAGTCCCCGACAGTGGCGCCAAAAACTTGTTGCGCCCAAATGCACACACAAGTTTATGTGGTCGTGCAAGTAATAAAGTAGCTTTTTTTAAGAGACGGATGTCGTTCCCATATAGACTTATGATTAGATTATCATTGATTCTTCCAATAACTATAACTTAAAGAAAGTGTTTCCATAAAGAGTGATGTATTATTATAAATGATCAATTAATCAAAGTAACTAAAAAAACTACTATGATTCAATTTGAACTTGGAGTTAAAACAATGACTTGGGAAATTCCAGAGCTGCAACCTGCTTTGGATTCATGCATATTAATTCCTTTGATGGATGTCAATTGGTTATCAAATCACTGATTTACAGGTTTAAATGAATGATCATGGTCTGTTGACCTCTAATTGCCTACTTTAATTGATAGTCTAACTACATTGTTGAACGGGGATAAACTGAACCAATTACCGAGTATTACATTTTCATCCTGTCTATTAACCAAGCAAGGTCTCTAGGTATATCCTTATCCTAGATACAAACCCTAAGTCTAGAGAAGATCATGCTCCTTTTGTCCCACGTTCTATCCTCTTATTCCTCTCCCGAGTTCAATTCGTACAATGAGGCCAATCATGAAATACGAAATTAAGAGCGAAAGAGTAATTCATCCAATTACTAATATCAATCCATCAAATTCAATAATATACAATCATCCTTTAGCACAGCTCTATAACAAGAGAATTTAGCTACTCATAATGTGATTCTCAGTCTTTAAATATTTAATAAGTATAAGAGAAATCGAATTAAAGTCAAGAGTAGGAATGAACACTATAATTTAAGAAATAGTTCTCCAAGTCATCATTATCCAAAAGCCAAAAAAAGTAATTAAAATATTAAAATCCCAGTCTATTTATAATTTAGGAAAATTCAGTAGAAAAATAGGCTCTAGGTCTGCGATGTGGAGAAGATCTGCAGATTCAATTTTTCTTGAACTCCTCCTCTCCGAGACGCGGAGAGGATATGTACTCTTTGTCACAACCCAAGTTAGACCCTAGGCGTAGCATGGCGTATAAGACCCCGAAATACCCTACACAAACCACTTAGCATACATCATACAAGATAATAGAAAACAAAACAGTTTAAAAGTAGCATTTCATATAAAAGAGTTTGACAAAAGCGGAAGTCTAAACATAAGTTTCAAAGCCATCTATTACATCAAAAGAAAAGTGATTGGGACGTAAACTATACATCACATACAAAGTCTAAAAATGAAAATGACATGAAAGAGATAAAATGATCTTGGCCCTCGGATCGTGAGGACTCACCAATCTTCAAAGCTCAAACAAATCACTAGGCACAAGTATGCATTAGTACATGAAATGTACCAAGTATGATAACAATGGATAAGAGTTATGAAATCATGCAAAACGGAACTTTATATGACTTGCAATGACCAAGCTAAACCATAAAATAACATGCTAGAAATCATAAAGTCATATCATGGTCAATGCAAGCTAAACATCTACAAAAACACTTGTGAGATACTTAAGAAAGTAACCTTAGTTCATTATTGTGGGAAGTTTGCCTTTAACTAACATAGACCATGTGAGCTATAACATGGAATCCGGTGTCTATCCCATACCGAAAAGATATGCCCTTACTTGCCAACGTAAGAATTATAAATTTGAGCTAAAGTGGATCCACTAGCTAATGTCTATTTAAGACAAACCTATGGTGGCACATAGTTATGGGACATGAGTAATCGCCGCTAGACCACTCGGTACTAAGCATAAATCCCACAGAATAGTCATTAATCTTAACTTTTCTTATTATCCATGGAAAGGCACAATTAGTAACCAATCCAAGCTATAGTTCATTTAAAATTGCTCCTTAACCTTGATTCAACTTAGGTGAGAAAACCTTTCAACCTTATGAATCCTTTTTATGAGAAACCCTTTCACAATTATGTTTTGAGTAGTATGTGAGAAATCCTTTCACAACAACAACAACAATATCAATGCTTTACTCTCAAAGCAACCTTAAAGCATTTATCAATTTTAAAAAAAAGCATGCATATATTCATAATTTCATCTTTCATAGTTCATAAGCTTCATTATAGGATCATAATCTAGAAATCATGGTTCATGTAAGGGTTCATGTGAATTCAACTTAAAAACATGTAATTATTTCAATTCATGCATAAATAGATAGGAAACAATCAATTGGATCATAATTGAAAAGAACCCATGAGAATTGAATAAAACCCTAACTTCAATTGGAGAATCTCACTTATAAAATTGGGGAATTTAAGAAGCCTATGGAGGAAAGGACTCCATAGGTGAATACTATCATACCTTGATGTCAAAAACCCACAAAGATTGGAGGATTTGATACTTGTAGTTGAACCCTAGTTCTTCTTCTTCCTTAGACTTGAGAGAATTTGGGAGAATGACTTCGGTTTGTTTTAGGGAACTTTGGAGAATGAGTTGAAAAGTGGTTAGTTTAGGGCTTAAAATCATTATATATGGCTTAGGGTGGAAGGAAAAACTACATAGTTTAGGCATTAATCGATTAGGAAAAAGACTAAAAAAACCCTTTAAAATAACTGCCGACCACCATCTACGATTTGAACCTACGGTCCTTCTACGGACCGTACTGGTCAACCGTAGAAAGTGATCAGAGAGTTTTAATTTGGCCAACATTCGACGGAACCCATGTACGTCTTGTAGGTCTTCCTACGGTCCGTATATGCCAACTATAGAACCAACTTTAAACTTTAAAATATAACTAAGTCTGGGGCTGACCTACGAGACCTATCTACGACTTGTACAAAGGTTGATAGACTGTCCTGGTGAACCGTAAAAAGGGTACTGGGGCTTGATTTCAAAAAAATATTTTCCCCTAGTTTCTATGGTTTCCATCTACGGTCCATGATAGCCCCTACGGTCCGTGGATGGGACCCGTAGACACAGACACCAGCCCAAGAACTACACTTCCCTTCTTTTCCAAATATGAGGTTTTACAATATCTCCCCCTTGGGAATATTCATCCTCGAATGGAACTCAAGACATCATAAAGAGGGTAGGGGAAGAGATCTAATAGCCCAACGAGAATGCACTTTCATCAACAACACATAACCAAGGAGGAACATCAACTCCAAGCTCAAACATATTCAAAACATCATTTCCTAGGTATACATGCAATTCAGATTCAAATGTATATAATCATGAAGAAATCAATCAAGTTACCTCATATTCTTAGTAATCAAGTGTTCATAAGCCTGCATGCATGAAGAAACATGAGAATAACTAAGACACATGAAACCACAAGAGTGAACCATGAGGAACTAGATACCTCAAGCTAGAATAGGGTCGGAGGTAAAAAGATGAGGATAACGGGACTTAATGTTGGCCTCGGCCTTCTAAGTAGCACCCTCAACTCCTTGATTCCTCCATAATACTTTCACAGATGCAACTTTCTTATTTCTCAACTTCTTAACTTGCCGGTCCAAAATCTCAAAGTAGAACCTCCTCATCAGAAAGATTCTCTTTAACTCCCAAACATTCCAAGGGAACAATGGATGTCAGATATCCAACTCATTTCTTCAACAAGGAGACATGGAAAATTGGATGTACCAATGCTAAATCATTAGGCAAATCAAGTTCATAAGCAACTTTATCAGTATGACTCAAAATCTGATATATACCCACATAACGGGGACTAAGCTTCCCTTTATTCCAAACCTCATCACACCCTTCATGGGTGAAATTTTCAAGTAGGCCCAGTCATGTACATCAAACTCAAGGTCTCTTCTTCTAACATCAACATGAGACTTTTGTCGACTTTAAGCTTCTTTAAATATTTCCTTAATAAGCTGAACTTTCTCCACAGCCTCATTTACCAACTCGGGACCTATCAAGGCAACCTCACCAACTTCAAATCAACCTATAGGAGATCTATACCTCCTATCATAAAGAGCCTCAAATGGAGCCATACCAATGCTTGAATGATAGATATTATTATAAGCAAACTCAATCAAAGGCAAATGATCATCCCAATTACCCTTGAAGTAAATCACATAAGCTCTCAACATATCTTCCAAAGTTTGGATAGTACGCTCCGCTTTCCCATCGTCTTGAGGGTGAAAGGTCGTACTAAGCTTACCACAAGTACCAAGGCCCTTTTGGAAAGACTGCCAAAATTGAAAAGTAAATTGGGTACCACGATCAGAGATAATGGATAAGGGCACTCCATGCAACCTAACCATTTCCCTCAAATACAACTTAGCATCGTCCTCCACCGAATAAGAAACCTTGATGGGGATGAAATGAGCTGATTTCGTCATACGATCTACAATAACCCAAATCAATTCATGTTGTCACCGGGTGTGGGGTAAACCCACAATAAAGTCCATATTCAAATCTTTCCACTTCCAAGTAGGAATGGTAATATCTTGGGATAAACCTCCCGACTGTTTTTTATCAACTTTCACTTGTTGACAATTAGGACACTTAACCACAAATTCCGCAATATCCTTCTTCATTCCATTCCACCAATATACCTTCCGCAAGTCATGGTACATCTTGGTGGCTCCCGGGTGAATGGAATATCGAGAACTATGGGCTTCTGATAAAATCTGCTCCCTTAAATCATCAACTTTGGGAACACATAAATGAATATCGAAGCACACTATCTCCTCCTTGGGACAAAGCCTCAATGGACTTCTTAAGCACCGCTTCCTTCAATTCAACCAAATTCAGATCGAGACCTTGCTTGGCTTTCACATATGACACAAAAAATCATTCTGGACCATTATGTAACCAGACACCCAATCGGGCCAATCTATGAACATCTCAGACCAACCCCTTCTTGCCATCCTCAATATGAGCAATACTACCAATTGATAATCGACTAAGAGCACCCGCCACCACATTTGCATTGCCAGGGTGATAGAGGAGACTCATGTCATAATCCTTTCGTAACTCAAGCCACCTCATTTGGCAAAAATTTTAGATCTTTTTTCTTAAACACACCATAGCCCAACTCTTGAAGCATCACAATAAACCACAAACTCATCAGATCCTTCCGGTAAAGTCAACACCGGAGAGGAGGTAAGTCTATCTTTCAATTCTTAAAAACTTTCTTCACACACTTCAGACCATACGAACTTAACCTTCTTTTGGGTCAATGCTGTCAATGGAGAGGCAATCGAAGAAAACCCTTCCACAAACTTTCTATAGTAACCTGCCAAACCCAAGAAACTTCGAATATCTAAAGGTGATAGAGGTCTAGGCCAACTTTTAACCATATCTGTCTTTCTAGGATCTACCTCAATACCCTTACCGGAAATAATGTGACCAAGAAAAGCCACAGATCTCAATCAAAACTCACATTTACTAAACTTTGCAAAGAGTTGTTGGTCCTTGAGGACTTGCAACTCAATCCTCAAATGATCAGTATGTTCATTCTCACTCCTTGAGTAAATCAAGATATCATCGATAAACACAATCACAAACATATCAAGGTATTGTCTAAACAACCTATTCATCAAATTCATAAATGCGGTCGGAGCATTAGTCAAACCAAACGATATCACAAAAACTCATAATGACCATACCGAGTTTGAAAAGCCGTCTTCGGAATGTCATTTTCCTTTACCCTCAATTGGTGATAATCCAACCGAAGGTTGATCTTAGAAAAGTAACTTGCTCCTTGTAGTTGATCAAACAAATCATCTATCCTTGGAAGAGGATATTTGTTCTTAATGGTAACCTTGTTCAATTGTCGGTAGTCAATACACATACGAAGTGAACCATCTTTCTTTTGAAAAAATAAAACTGGAGCACCCCATGGAGAGATACTCGGTCAAATGAAACCCTTATCCAACAAATCTTTCAATTTCTCTTTAACTCCTTAAGTTCTGCCGAAGCCATACAGTAAGGAAGGAAGATATAGGTTGCATATCTTAGAGGAGGTCAATACCGAAGTCTATTTATCTTTTGGGAGGAACACCGGGTAAATCATTAGGAAACACTTCTTGATAAGTCTTTAGCTTTCGAGGAAGATCTTGTAGCTATCGTAGACATGTAGGTTAGAAAGTTGTGGTCTAAGGATATTCCACCGTAAAGGTTTAGAGGGGAAAATTTCCAGCCGTGGAAGCTTCTTGTGAGGCCAAGCTTGATATGTTGACCAAATATCCTTACCTTTATTAGCCTTTGGGTACTTTCATTTCTTTAACTTTCAAGGACGAAAGTTATTTTAGTAGTAGTTATTACAATGACCCTAGAGGTCATTTACTTGTTTTTGTATTTATTTCCTATTTTCCCTTTCATCTTATTTACTATGTTTTTGAGTTATCGGGATGGGTGGTGCACTTCCCGAAGTGTTCGCGAGAGCTTTGGGTAAGATTTACCTATTTTAGAGCTTTTAAATTAAAATGGTTGACTTCAGTCAACATTCTTGGTAAATGAGATCTGAGGAAATTTTCATGAGAATTATTAGCTCGAAACATCAATTTTGGTCTATTAAGAACTTTGTTTAGAATCTCGTAGCAATTAGGTTGAGTTTGGGTTATTTGTTTGACTGGTTTGTTTTTTATTGTTTTATTGTAGTGTTGAATTAGGTCTAGATGACCTTTGTTGGTTATTTTGTTGATTCCATGGAGTCTATAATGTCTTTTCTGGTTGGGTAGTATATTTGGTTTGTGTTTGTTGGACCCCGACAAAATCCCACGGGTTCATTTGAGACTTAGAGCTTTTAGTTCAAACTGTTGAAGCAACAAGTCCTAATGCAGCTACTCCCGAAGAACTTGGCTCGCTTAACTAATATAGCTCATGTGATGAATGAGACAAACTAGAAAAGAAAGGTGATGCCAGTGGGTGATGTCAGTGGGTAATCGTAGCGAAATGAATTTCTCGCACCTGGAGGATCCATTTTTCTCCCACTGTAACCCCCCAAATATTTCTAAGCTAAGACCTGAATCATTTTGTAGCGCCTCACAACTCTACTCTTTAAATTTGAATCGTTCATCGTAAGTATATGATCTTAAACTGGGTTATTTTATACTTGCTCATGTGTTATAAAGTCCTTTACCAAGTGTATCAAGAGTATCTAAAGTGATCTAAGGTCATAAGGAACCTCAAACACAAAACCAAGTTCTTAACATTCCTATTGGCTAAGTTCTCGCATGAGTTCATATAAAGGTCAACTTCAAACACTCATATATATCAGCATATAATGAATTAGGTGTCTTTTGACATAACAAATGAACGGTCTATGAGTCTTCTTTCCAACGCCACCGAGTTTGACTTATTCCGAGTTTGGAGTAAGAAGTTATGGTTGTTTTAGTGCAACATACCCATGCTGGGAAAATGGCAAACTCACCTGCTCAATTAGTGATCCGCCGAATGGGTTGGCGATTCACTGAATTATCCCAAAAAAACATAAGATTCTGTCCATTTGGGCGATTTAAAGTCCAAATGGGTGATCCGCCGAGTATTTTTGGCGAGGAGACCTCCAGATTGCCGATTTGGCAGACATGATTCATTAAAAGGTCGTTTTCTTTGACTTTTATAATTTTCTTATTTTCCTAGAAGGGTATTATTGACTTTTTACCCTAAATCAAGTTCCCTAAGTCCATATCACAACCTAATAACATGATCATTATACGTATAATAACTCTCAAAATCCCTAATTCTCCTTCTTCCAAAGATCAAGAACTCCAAGAAAGGGATTTCTCCAATTTCACAAGATCTAAAGGCTCCAAGTTCAAGATTTTCTTAAAGAATCCTAAGGTTTTCAATCCAAGGTTCTTCTCCACCCTTCATCTCCAAGAAAACAGCACGAGAGACAAAAGCTAGGGTCTCAAGTCCTCCAATCAAGCTTTTTCTTCAAACCTCTTCAAGAGCTTTGTTCTTCCAGGTATGTAAGGCTAGCATAGTGATGGATTAAGTTAATTGTCACGCCCTACACCTACTTTCTATCAGTAAACAATAATCTAGGATTATATCCTTAGTTTTGATAATTTTTGAGAAAAGTTTTGTTGATGAGTTGTGAATTCTATTTCCCGATTATTGAGTTGCTATATCTTGCATAGAGATTATTGAGTTGATTGTTCATGTCTATTTTTCAGCATGAACTCTATTTCTGAGTATTCATTGAGTTCTTATTGAGAATATTTTAAACAAAACATAATTTTTTAAACTGAGTTTTGAGAAAGAAAAGAGGAGTTTGAGAAAGAGCTTAAAAAAGATTTAAGCAAGAGTATAAGAGAACGAAGTAGTTTCCAAATATTTCATTTTTACATAAAGAAAGAGAATAAGTTTTTGTGCGAAAAGTTAAAAGAGTTTTTAGAAAGATTGAGTACATAAAGTTACCTCTTAAAGAGGCACCTTTTGAGTTATTATCTCAACCCATAATGTATTTTTACATTGAGCAAAGAGAAACCTTATTTTTTAAATGAGAAATGAGTTTCAGAGATATTTCAGAGCAATTACCTCTTTTAAGATGATAGTTTGAGAAATTATCTCAAACTAGAGAAAGAGTATGTTTTATATAGTTTAGCAAGAGTATATATATTATTGGGAGTAGTATTGAACACCGATATGGGGGAGAGTTCAGACAACTCATAGCCACCATAAACCATGTCTTGCCAACATGGGTACATGATCATACTTTTTGGATGCATCCTTAGTGCCTTCGGGCACAACTTAGTGGATCCACTTAGTTGAAAGGTTCTATATCCTGACACGATATAGGACAGTTCTGGCAGCATGGACAAGACGTTGTATTATCATGTAGCTCAAAGTGATGGTTGTCGGTTAGAGAATCTCTTAATAGAGTTACAGTATATTTTCATATAACACTTATTATGTTGAGTTTAAGAGATGAGTAAGTACTTGTAATGTTTTAAATGATTTATATCCTTTATGTCTTCACCTTCAGTTTGAGTATATCTTTATCTATTGCAGTCATTTCTTTCAGTTGTTTCGCTTCGGCTATATTACATACTCGTACATTCAATGTACTGATGTCATTCGACCTGCATCTCTTTATGATGCAGATACAGGTGTTCATGATCATCAACATGTTATTCGTTGAGATCACTTTACACTCCAGTTAGCTTTTGGTGAGCCTCCTTGCATTCCAGAGGACTCTACTTTTTTTTTTAAGTTTATTCATTTTAGGGTGTCGCGGGTCTTGTCCCGACATCCATGTTGAACTATAAAGGCTTCATAGATAGATAGATAGAGTTGAGGAGTCTCTCAGTACTCTTTTTTCCTTTGAGATGTTTTGCAAACTATTATTATTGCATTGAGTATTTTTTTAGACAATATGAGTTGATCATTTTACAATTTTAATGATTTAATTCTATTTTAAGCCTTTCAATGCTTGAGTTAGTCTTCCGCTAAGTAGTCAGTCAGGCCAAGAGTTTTTGAGTGTCGGTCACATCTAGGGTGTAGGCTCGGGGCATGACAAACTTGGTATTAGAGCATAGGATTCAAGTGTCCTAGAGTGTTTATGAAGCCGTGTTAGTAGGATCTTATTTATGGTTGTGAAGGCTCCACTTCTATAAATGAGGGACTAAAAACATTTAAGATAAGTTTCCTTTCTTTCATACTCTAAATCGTGCAATAGAACTGTGTCATGAGGAACTTATTCAAACTCGTGCATTTATCAAATCCATTCGACTACCTCTCATACTCAATGTGGTTAAAAAGAAAAGTCACATCCTTATCATGAGTTACTCTCAGCAAAAGTCCTCAGAAAGTGATGAGACTGCAGTGGGGCTTGAGAGAAGAATGTGAGTGAGATTAAAAGTATTGATTTGAAAGAGTGCACTTTTATCATATGACTTGTGCGTTTGAGCTAAAAGCAAGATGTGCTCTACGATTCTCTTCTCTAAACCTTGTTTCAGGCGATGCCCTTTATGAGAGAAGTGTGTTTTAGAGTGATTGGGTTAGTATTATCACCCAAAAGATATTATGAGTTGTGATGTTATGAGCCAGTAGTAATAGAAATTCCTAGAGTTAGAAGTATGCATTTAGGGGGTGTAATAATCTAAAAAAATGGGGATAGTTATTGAGTATAGTGTGTAAGTTGTACCCATATACCTAGTAAGTCATTAATGATGAGTTTTTTGCTTATGCGTGGGCTAAGGAGTGGAAAATTTTGTGTGGATTTCATGATAAAAGGTAGAGTAACAGTACTAGTCAGGATGAGTTAGGGTATACTTTAACTAGAAGAGAGTTTATGTTGATGTGTTATTGTGTTAGTGGAGACCAAGTATAGGTGTTGAATAAAAGAGTAGAGTAGTCATAAGGTGATAGATCTAAGCTAGGCTTATGATTTGTTAGAGAGAGCCCCATGATATTAAGAGGGTTATAGAATCAATTAGGCAATAATGTATAGTGAATGGGTAAATAGTACTTAAGTTATGAAATGGAATGTGATGGTAAACTGTAAGTATGTAGACCAAGCGATAAAGATTAACTACTTGTCATGAGGTCTTAGTGGGTGAGTTTTTCTTAATTTTATCTAGTAGTCGTAAGTTAGTATAATATGTGAGCAGTTATATTTATATATGTGTTTAGTACTAGACACCAGCTTGAAGTTGAGATGAGTGTCGTGATAAAAAAAATGATGGCAATAGGAGGGTGATGATGTTAGTTTTGAGATTTGATCCGGTAGATTTGACATAAAGCAAGTGAGAAGTTAAGGTGTTAATTTGCAATGAATGTGAGTGATACAAGAGTGGTATTCTGTCCTTAAACGAGAGCAATAAAGTGTGGCTAAGTCATTAGATTAATAAGAGCATTAGGAGATGTACTTGAGATCGTATGTAGTCAGACGAGGTTCCAATGAAGTTAATGATTTTTCATGTGTGCCTAGATAGTATATTTGAGTTATCAGTATGGAGTAGACTGATGTAAGCATTATTTATTAACTTTAAGATTTTGGTCGAATGGATCATATATAGCTAGCGATGAGCCTCTTAAATATAGTTCAAGTTTCCTCCAATTAGGTAGATATGAACTTAGAAGGACAATGTTAGTGGGTCAAGAAGGAGAAGTCAGACTATTAAGAGTTAGATTAAGAGACTTTATAGGTTAATGCGGGGTAACAGTTACAAAAAGTCTTATATAGAATCTGAAAGAAGTTAAGAGTTGTATCTCATAAAGAAGCCTTAGAAGGGATCTTAATGCCTGGACGTGTAGAGTTTAGTAGCAATGAGAGTAGTATTTCCCAGATATTAGAGTAAAGTGAATGTAGACTAGTTTAGGGATGATAGAAAAGATCCAAAGCTTTAAAGTATCAGCTGCAGACCCAAGGGGGAGATGATAAGACAAAAAACCAGGTCAAGTGTTAAGAATCAGATAGTGATGTGTTCAGCAAGAGTTATAGTGTTATATCAATCCATCATACTCTAGTGTATTCCTCAAAGTTCAGTCGTTACAACATTCTATTGATGTTTCTAATATCAAAAATGTGTTTATGACCTATGTTCATACACTTCAGACAGATTCATATCTGTGTTCAATTTCTCGAATGAGGGCAAAAGACTTTAGCTCATTGATCTCAATCTTACTCCAAAAAGTTATGAATATCAGCCTCATGATATGAATTTATTCATATAAGCAATCATGTCTCATAGTATGCTCAGTCTCGCGAATTTATGATTTACTCTTAATGGCTAGAAACATAATGTTATGTCATGCAAATTCTTACATCAGATTTCTTGAGTAAATCGTGCTAATGATCTTTCTCTCTAAGATCTTTCAGTGATCCTTTTTTTTGTTTTTAGAGTGATGTTGTTGATAGTAGTTGTGTGATGATAGATGGGAAAGAGTTGATTATCCTATTGTGATTCTTAGAAAGTTCATGTCATGACCTATAATCTTGAATATGTGAGTGTTCTTGTGGAGCGTGCTCTAGTCTAGTTTCAAAAGTCTTAGTATGAATCAGTTCCGCCTATGTTGGTAACAAGTTCAGAAGTCAGAAAGAACTAAGGCTAACTCCATTCCTTTAAATGCTCGGTTCAGCCGTCATTCAAGGACGAATGATCCCAAGGGATAGATATTGTAACACCCTGAAAATTTCTAAGCTACGACCCAAATCATTTTGTAGCGCCTCGCAACTCTACTCTTAAACTTTGATTCGTTCGTCGTAAGTATATGATCTTGAACCAAATTATTTTATACTTGATTATGTGTTGTAAAGTCCTTTACCAAGTTTATCAAGAGCATCTAAAGTGATCTAGGGTCATAAGGGACCTCAAACATCAAGCCCAAGTTTTAAGCATTCCTATTGGCTAAGTTCTCACATGAGTTCATATAACGGTGAACTTCAAACACTCATATATCTTAGCATATAATGAATTAGGTGTAATATGACATATCAACTTAAAGGTCTATGAGTCTTCTTACCAACGCCACTGAGTTTTCCTTATTCTGAGTTCGGAGTAAAAAATTTATGGTTGTTTTACTGGAACATACCGGGTTGGGAAATTGGACAAACTCACCTGCTCAATCGGCAATCCACCGAATGGGTTGGCGAATCACCGAATTATCCCGAAAACCTTAAGCTTCTGTCTATTTGGGTGATCTAAAATCCCAATGGGAGATCCGTCGAGTATTTTTGGTGAGGAGACCTCCAGATCGCCGATTTGGCTGACGAAAATCATTAAAAGGTCGTTTTCTTTGATTTTTATAGTTCTTCTTATATTTCTAAAAGGGTATTATTGACCTTTTACCCTAAATCAACTTCCCTAAGTCCATCTTACAACCTAATAACATCATTATACGTATAATAACTCTCAAAATCCTTAATTCTTCTTCTTCCAAAGATCAGGAACTCCAAGAAAGGGATTTCTCATATTTCTCAAGATCTAAAGGCTCCAACTTAAAGATTCTCTTAAAGAATTCTAAGGCTTTCAATCCAAGGTTATTCTCCACCCTTCATCTCCAAGAAAAAAAATAGACAAAAGCTAGGGTTTCAAGTCTTCCAATCAAAGTTTTATTTAAACCTCTTCAAGAGCTTTGTTCTTCCATGTATGCAAGGCTATCATAGTGATGGACTGAGTTCGTCCTCATGCCCTACATCTACTTTTTATTAGTAAACAATAATCTAGTGTTACATCCTTAGTTTTGATAGTTCTTGAGATGAATTTCATTGATGAGTTGTGAATTCTATTTCCTGATTATTGAGTTGCTATATCTTTCATTGAGATTCTTGAGTTGATTGTTCATGTCTATTTTTCAGCATGAACTCTATTTCTGAGTATTCATTGAATTCTTATTGAGAATCTTTTAAACAAAACATAATTGTTTAAACTGAGTTTTGAGAAAGTAAAGAGGAGTTTGAGAAAGAGCTTAACAAAAATTTAAGCAAGAGTATAAGGGAACTAAGTATTTCCCAAATTTTTCATTTTTACATGTAGAAAGCGAATAAGTTTTTTTGAGAAAAGTTAAAAGAGTTTTTAGAAAGATTGAGTACATAAAGTTTACTCTTAAAGATGCCTCTTTTGAGTTGTTATCTCAACCCAAAATGTATTTTTACATTGAGCAAATAGAAACCTTGTTTTCTGAATGAGCAATGAGTTTCAGAGATATTTCAGAGTAATTACCTCTTTTAAGAAGATAGTTTGAGCACTTATCTTAAGCCAGAGAATAAGTATGTCATTTTAGCAAGAGTATATATTATTGGGAGTAGTATTGAGCACCAATATGGGGGAGAGTTCAAACAACTCACAACCACCATAAACCATGTCTTGCCAACATGGGTACAAGATCATACTTCTTAGAAGAATCCTTAGAAGTCGATCATATTGTGGTTTCAATTTTGGTTAAGTTGTCTCAATTATTCTGCTTCTTTATATGCTTAGTACATTATTTTGTACGCATGTCCCCATTGCTAGAGGCGTTGCATTCATTCCTACGGGTTTTCAGGTAAAGAAGGATCCTTATTGCATGCGGTTGAGTTCAGCTAATGATTGGTACAGTCCATTTTTTTGGGAGTTCTTGGAGTTTTCTTTTTTATTTATGTAGTTGATGGGTATGTCAAGGCGTTGTTCCGACCAAGTGTTAGCAATTTTCCATCTTAGAGGCTTGTAGATGTCTGTTGTGGTTCTTGTAAGTCGATTATTGTTATGTTGGCCTTGTTGTTATTTGTAGTTTATAGACAGTGGTCTAGATTACCTTGTTTTTCATTTGGTAATATTTTGAGTTTTCCATTGCGTTTCATTTGATTTGGGTTGGCCTTGATGCCCATGTGTTTTGATTGGTTTTGTTTCAGTTGATTCTCTTAGTCAAGTAAGGAACCCGATGCCAGTCGGGCCTACCTGAGTTTGAGGTAGGACAAAAGTACACAAAGTTCGAGCAAATTATGTCATTATACCAACACGTAAAGATAGTTCAAGTTTATACACAAACCTTGATGTTTTAGCACATAGCAAGTTCTACCACAAAATAAGAAATTTAAATCTTCAATTCTATAGATCAATAAATTTGCCAACTTCCTCAAATAATTTTTCTTACCTTGTACCAGAGTATATATATACCACAAAGAGTAGATCGAGTTTCAGCCTAGAAACAACTCTTCTTGGATGATTTTGTGAATGAATATGATGAGAAGAGAAGATTGTGATTTTTCATTGGCATGAAGAAACAAAAATATGGAGAGGAGATTCCAAAACTATAAAGATAAAAATGATATATATATATCACTTTGGTTAAAGTAGAAAAGGTGGATGTCCAAATTGAGAAGTAGGAAACCTAAAATGATAAATATATATTCTATTTCATGATTAACTTAAGAAATAACAAGAGTAGTTTACATAACTACACCATGAAAGTCCTCATAAATTTTATCACAATTTAAAGTATGGAATTGTTATATGTCATAAATTCAAGGTTAGGGAGTGTGAAATAAAACATATTCTCACTATCGAGAAATGATCAATTGAAAACATAAATAATAGTTTATTTTTTGGGGGTGTCATAGATCAAGTATGGGTGAAGAGAGAGTTCTTGGTGAGTTGTTTACTCGATTCATGCAAACATCTTCTTATGAATTTACTCTGTCTCTATTGTTTGTACAAGGTATTTCATTCCAAACTACTACGGTAAATCGTAGATGCTCTTGTAAACAAACTTTGATTCTTGAGTGTATTTAGTTCATTCTGTACTTTATATTATATGATTTATTGGAAAATCTTATGGAAAATACTTCATCATGAATATTGTAAGGAGTTCTTCAAAACTTCACACATCATAGGAGCGACATAATTTTATAGTGCTTACTTGACCAACTAATGACTTGTTATCACTCATATAAACCTAATTCATGGGATCTCCAATCACATAGGTTGAGTTACCATCATTGTTGTTCTTCTCAAATGACAAAATTCTTACTCCCCTTGATGTTTCGTTTAGTCTGTGAATTGATCAGATTCATCCTAACTACACATAATAATTTCATCTCATAACAGTTGTTTTATCACATTATCTCTCAAACACATGTATCTAATTTTTACTACAGAAAATATTGGTTTTATTCCAATTTGAATAGACACTAAGAGTTATCTTAATCACTCAGTCTCATCATCAATCAACTCCACAAAAACTAACTCTATTTAGTTGATGTTTATAGTATGACACCAACACCAATAATAACTCATAATTACTAGTAAATTTTGATATTCACATTGCATCATTGTATCATTTTAGTAAAGTACAAAATTCATACCATCACCAAACAAAATTATAAAACATTCTTCAACATAGCCAACAACATTTAATTTTTCAACTATAAACGTTGTTGTAACACCTCGGCCTTAGAAAGGGTAAATTTTAGAAAGAACTAAGATGGAAATAGAAAATTTGAGATTTGTGCAAGTTAGAGTTCAATTGTGAGTTTTGGGTCAACTACAGACGACCATAACTTTTAGCACAAGATGAGTTAGGTGGCCCATGAGATGTCAACTGAAATATCTTTGAGTCCTCTTTCCAACACCACCAAGTTTAATAAATTCTGAGTTCGGATGAGGGAGATAAGCCCGTTTGAGTTCTGCCTGTCCGATTAAGAAAATCCATCTGAATTAAGGAGAGGTATTTTGGTCTTTTCCTTACCCCACTAGCCTAACTCATTTTTAGTAATATTTTAGGGGTCTAAGCCGACTTAGATCAGTTTTCACAATTCCTAAACACGCTTAGGGTTTTAGAGAGAAGTTCAAGAGGAGAAAAATGAGAAGTTCAAGCCTTCGTTCAAGATTCTTACGATCGTTGAGGAGTTTCGCCAAGGATTCAATCCCTTCGAGGTATGTAAGTTTTCATAGTGACAGGTTCGTTCACCCTCACGCCAATCATGAGTTCTTGAGTTAATTTCATCCATGAAAATCCATGTATTGAGGTTCTTGATGAATTTTTTAAAGTTTCGTTCTTAAATCTTTAATAATGGGACTTGATGAGTTCTTGAGGTGAATGTTATGAGTTTGAGGTTTGTTTTTGAGTAGATTTTTGTTTACTTACGTTGGGTATACAAATCTAGGAGATTTTGGGATAAATCAATCGATTCTAGGTGAATTAGGGCCAGAAATTGAGAAGAAAAGTTCATCGGAAGTTTCTAGAAAAGGGTTAGGGCGTCGTGCCCCCGATGCGCCAGCAGGACTGGCGGGGGGTGCCAACAGTGCGCCTAAAACCAACCCTAGTAAGGGGAGGCCTGGCGCGGCGCGCCACCCCTGCGCCAGAAAGTGTCAGGCCACTTTTCTTTTTCGTTCTAGTTACACACTTGTTTCTTTGAGTCGAGCTTTCATTCCCTTCTTATTCCTAGCAATTTAAACCTTCATTAATCATCAAGAGATCTTATATATCATAAATCATACCTCTTGAATTCACATTTCAAATTCAAGAAAATATTAAGAGTCAAGTTTGAGGGAACCTTTCGAGTCATTTTGAGAAGTCTTTTACAAACTTTTAAACTTGTTTTAAGACTTGAGTACTTGAGTATGAGGATGAGAAGAGTTGAATTCATGTTTTTAAAATGAATATAAGGGAACTAAGTATTCCCAAGAGTAAATTTTTTACATTTAGTATGAGAGGAAACTTCGATTTCCAAATGAGTTCATGAGGAGTTTTGAGCACTATCTATTTTAAGAGAACCTTTTGAGTAATAATCTCAAAGTTTGAGGATGAGGAAAAATTTTAAACATATGAGCATGAGTTATATTTTTGGGAATAGTATTGAGCACCGATATGGGGACGACTTTAGACAACTCAAAGTCCTCATAAATCATGTATGCCAACATGGGTAAAGGGTCATACTTTGTAGATGATTCCTTATTACTTTTAAGCATAGCTTAGTGGATCCACGTAGTTGAGGATGTCTTATACTCCGGAAAGGTATAGAATAGTTCTGGCAGCGTGGACGAGATGTTGTATCATCACATAGCTCATAGTGATGGTTGTCGGTTAGAGAATCTCCAAAATAAGAGTAAAAGAGTTATTATTGTATTTTTACATACATTGAGTTATTATGTACTGTTTTAAAAGCTTTCTTTATAATGTATCTTTATTGTTGCTCTTATATTAAACTGAGTTGAGTATTTTTGAGTTTGAGTATCTTTGACCTTGAGTTGAGTTGAGTTGAGTTGAGTTGAGTGGAGAAGAGGTGAGTATGTTCTTCTTTTTTATTAGTTCAAGCTTATGGTTGTGCTTTAGAGTTCCCCTTACATGCTCGTACATTCCATGTACTGACGTTATTTGGCCTGCATCTTTTATGATACAGATACAGGAGTTCAGGGTCATCAACAGGCGCACCGTTGATACCACTTGCAGTTCCAGAGTTGGTTTGGTGAGCCTCCTTGCTTCCGGAGGATTCCCATTTACTTTTCAGGTTTACTAGGATATCGTGGGTCTTATCATGACTTCTATCATAGTTGTTAGAGGCTTCATAGATTGAGAGTAGTAGTTGAGAAGTCTTTTTATTTCCGTTGGTTAATGTTTAATACTTGAGTTGCCTCTTTTGGCTAGTTAAATGTTTCTTTAAAATATTCTGAGTTATCTATTTTGAGACATTAAGGTATATCTTTACTTTTGAGTTTATATGTTGTTAAGTAAGTCTTCTACTGAGAGTTGAGCCAGGCCAAGGGTTCGCTTGGGGACAATAATGGTTCTCGAGTGTCGGCCACGTCAAGGGTGTAGGCTCGGAGCATGACAAACTTTGTATCAGAGCACAAGGTTCAAGCGTCCTAGGGTGTCTATGAAGCTGAGTCTGTAGAGTCTTAGATATCGGTGTGAAGCGCGCCACATCTATCATTAGGAGGCTACAATATTTAGAAAATATCTCACTTTTTTCATACTCTTTTCGTGCGATAGAGTTCAACTCTATAAAAGTTTCCTTCTAATTCGTGCTTGCGCGTATCTTTCAGATCATGCCTCCAAGAAGAGTTGTTCGAGGTTGTCCTGCTAGAAGAAATGTTGACCCTCAAGATCAAGGGGTACCCAATGCACAAGAAGTGCAACCCCAAGGAGAGGTCACTTACGCTGAGTTCCAGAATGCTATTTGGATGTTTAGTCAAGTTGTGACCAACCTAGCTGGGCAACAAAGAGGGAATCGACAGGATGTGGCTGATACATCCAGGATCCGTGAGTTATTGAGGATGAATCCTCCAGACTTCGCCGGTTCAAGTGTCACTGAGGATCCGGAAAACTTTGTGGAAGAGTTGTAGAAAGTGTTTGAGGTGATACATATTGCAGATGTTGAGCGTGTGGAGTTAGCTGCATACCAACTGAAGGGTGTTTCTAGAGTCTGGTACGACCAATGGAAGAAGAGTAGAGCTGAAGGTGCACCAATTGTGAGTTGGGCTATGTTCGAAGAGGCCTTCATGGGGCGTTTCTTTCCCCGTGAACTGAGAGAGGCAAAGGTAAGATAATTCCTTACCCTTAAGTAGGAATCCATGAGTGTGCATGAGTACAGCCTCAAGTTCACCCAACTTTCCCGTTATGCTCCGGAGATGGTTGCTGATATGAGGAGTCGGATAAGTTTGTTTGTGTCTGGGTTGTCTCTTCTGTCAAGCAAAGAGGGTAAGGCTGCTATGTTGATAGGGGACATGAACATAGCAAGGCTTATGATCCATGTGTAGCAGTTTGAGGAGGACAAGTTGAGAGATAAGGAAGAGTTCCACAGCAAGAAGGCTAAGACAACATGTAATGAGTCCGGGCAGCTGAAGAGTAATGCGAACCGGTCATTCTTTCAACACAAGCCAATTGGCCTTCTCCATCATCTGCTAGTGCACATGCACCAAAGAACAGAGGTGAGTTCAGGAATCAGAATTCGTAGAACTTCAGAGTTAGACCTGCTCAATCTCAAGGTAGTGTGGCACAAGTTAGACCTGCTCAATCTCAAGGTAGGACTCCAACTTGTGCTAAGTGTGGTAGAAACCACCCAGGAGTGTGTTGTGATGGCTCCACTGGTTTCTTCAATGGTGGTCAGACAGGTCACTTCATGAGAGAGTTCCCTAAGAATAGGCAGGGAAATGGTAATGGGGGAAATAGAGCCCAATCTTCTTCAGCGGCTCCGCCAGACAGAGCTGCACCTAGAGGAGCTACTTCAGGGACGGGTAGAGAAGTAAACCGTCTGTATGCTATCACTAGTCGCCAAGAGCAAGAGAATTCACCTAATTTTGTCATGAGTATGATTAAAGTCTTTACTTTTGATGTATATGCATTGCTTGATCCAGGTGCGAGTCTATCTTTAGTGACTCCATATATTGCTATGAATTTTGATATTCTTCCCGAGTAAATTCTTGAGCCCTTCAGTGTTTCCACACCTATTGGAGAGTCTATTCTAGCTGGGAGAGTTTATCGTGATTGTACCATTTCTGTCAATCACAAGGACACCATGGCTGACCTAGTCGAGTTAGATATGGTGGACTTTGATGTTATTCTAGGTATGGACTGGCTTCATGCCTATTATGCCTCAGTTGATTATAGGACTCGAGTAGTTAAGTTCCAGTTTCCTAATAAGCCAGTTATTGAGTGGAAGAGTAGTTCAACCGTGCCTAAGGGTCATTTTATTTCGTACCTTAAGCCCAGAAAATTAGTTTCCAAGGGGTGCATCTATCACTTAGTCAGAGTTAATGACTCTAGTGTTGAGACACCGCTTATTCAGTCAGTTCCAGTTGTGAGTGAGTTTCCAGAGGTCTTTCCAGATGATCTTCCCGGAGTTCCTCCTGAGAGAGAAATAGACTTCGGTATAGATATTCTTGCCGATACTCAACCTATCTCTATTCCTCCATATAGAATGGCTCCAGCTGAGTTAAAAGAGTTAAAAAAACAGTTGAAAGATCTCCTGGATAAAGGCTTTATTCGACCTAGTGTCTCACCTTGGGTCGCTCCAGTCTTATTTGTGAGAAAGAAAGATGGTTCTCTTAGGATGTGTATTGGTTACCGCATATTGAACAAGGTTACTATAAAGAATAAGTATCCCGTTCCGAGAATTGATGATCTTTTCGATCAACTTCAGGGTGCCACATTTTTTTCTAAGATAGACCTCAGATCTGGCTATCATTAGTTAAGAGTAAGAGAGAGTGATATTCCAAAGACAACATTCAGAACCCGCTATGGTCATTATGAGTTTCTAGTTATGTCTTTTGGTTTGACTAATGCTCCTGCAGCGTTCATTGATCTTATGAACAGAGTGTTTAAATCTTATCTTGATATGTTTGTAATTGTATTCATTGATGACATTTTGATTTATTCGAGGAATGAGGAGGATCATGCTAGTCATCTCAGAATAGTTCTCCAAACTCTAAACGATAAGGAGTTGTATGCCAAATTTTCTAAGTGTGAGTTTTGGCTTGAGTCAGTGGCTTTAGGACACATTGTTTCTGGTGAAGGGATTTGAGTTGATACTCAGAAGATTGAGGCAGTGCAGAACTGGCCCAGACCCACATCTCCAACTGATATTAGGAGTTTCTTGGGATTGGTTGGTTATTATAGGAGGTTTATTGTGGGGTTCTCGTCTATTTCATCCCCATTAACTAAGTTGACTCAGAAGACATTAAAGTTTCAATGGTCTGAAGCTTGTGAGAAAAGCTTTCAGGAATTAAAAATGCGGTTGACTACTGCCAGTGTTGACCCTACCAGAAGGTACGCAAGGTTTTGTTGTGTATTGTGATGCGTCCAGAGTTGGACTGGGTTGTGTATTGATGCAGAATGGCAAAGTTATCGCTTATGCCTCCAGACAACTTAAGATTCATGAGAAGAATTACCCAACCCATGATCTAGAGTTGGCTGCTGTAGTGTTCGCTTTGAAAATATGGTGTCACTATATTTATGGTGTTCATGTTGATGTGTTCACCGATCACAAGAGTCTTCAGTATGTTTTCAGTCAGAAAGAGCTTAATCTCAGACAGAGGAGGTGGTTGGAGTTACTCAAGGATAATAACATGAGTATTCTCTATCACCCAGGTAAGGCTAATGTTGTTGCTGATGCGTTGAGCAAGTTGTCTATGGATAGTACTGCCCATGTTGAGGAAGAAAAGAAAGAATTAACCAAAGATGTGCACAAACTTGCACGATTGGGAGTCCGGTTGTTGGATTCCAACGAAGGTGGGGTGGTGGTGATGAATGGGGCTGAACCATCACTACTTTCAGAAATGAAGGAGAAACAAGACCAAAACCCTGTTTTGCTTGAATTGAAGGCAAATGTTCATAAGCAGAAAGTGATGGCTTTTGAACAAGGGGGAGATGGTGTATTGAGGTATCAAGGTAGATTGTGTGTGCCAAAGGTGGATGAACTCCAAGAGAGGATCATGGAGGAAGCTCATAGCTCCAGATATTTTATCCATCCTGGTTCCACAAAGATGTATCGTGACTTGAGAGAAGTCTATTGGTGGAGTAGTATGAAGAGGTGTATTGCAGAGTTCGTTGCTAAGTGCCCGAATTGCAAACAAGTCAAGGTAGAGCACCAGAGGCCCGGTGGTATGGCTCAGAACATAGATCTTCCAGAATGGAAGTGAGAGATGATAGATATGGATTTCGTTACTGGTTTACCGCGGTCTCACAGGCAGCATGATTCGATTTGGGTGATTGTAGATTGGATGACTAAATCAGCCCATTTCTTACCAGTAAAGACTACTTTTTTGGCAGAAGATTATGACAGGTTATAAATTCAAGAGATAGTCAGACTTCATGGAGTTTCGGTGTCCATTATCTCAGATAGAGGTGCACAATTCACTGAACAATTTTAGAAGTCTTTTCAGAAAGGTTTGGGTTCGAAGGTAAATTTGAGTACTGCTTTCCATCCTCAGACTTTAGAGGATATGTTGAGGGATTGTGTGATTGATTTCAAGGGTAGTTGGGATGATCACTTACCTCTCATAGAGTTTGCTTACAACAACAGTTATCACTCTAGCATCCAAATGGCTCCCTATGAGGCTCTTTATGGGAGAAGATATAGATCTCCTATTGGATGGTTTGAGGTTGGTGAAGCTGGGTTGATAGGACCAGACTTGGTTCATCAAGCTATGGAGAAAGTGAAGACTATTCAAGAAAGGTTGAAAACAACGTAGAGTCATCAAAAATCCTATACAGATGTTAGGAGAAGAGACTTGGAGTTTGAGGTGGATGATTGGGTTTACTTGAAGGCTTCACCTATGATGGGTGTTATGAGATTTGGTAAGAATGGGAAAGTCATCCCCCGGTATATTGGTCCTTATAGGATATCCAAGAGAATGGGCAATGTAGCTTATGAGTTAGAGCTACCGCCAGAATTGGCAGCAGTCCATCTGGTATTCCACATTTCAATGTTGAAGAAGTGTATGGGCAATCCTTCACTTACTATACCTACTGAAAATATTGGTGTTAAGGACAGCCTATCTTATGAGGAGATACTCGTTGAGATACTTGATCATCAGGTTCGCAAGTTGAGAACCAATGAGGTAGCATCAGTCAATGTCTTATGGAGGAATCCGTTTGTTGAGAAAGCTACTTCGGAGGCTGAGGAGGATATGAAAAAGAGATACCCATATCTCTTTCCTTCCGGAGAAATTCCAGACCAAGGTAATGACTTTTTGTAAAACACTCTTTAAATTGATATGCTCTTTTGTGTTAAATTGCATGTTGGGTGTTTGAGTTGGGTGTTAGATGTTGCTACCCTTAGTTCTAATTAGAGTGATCTCATTCGAGGACGAATGTTCCCAAGGGGGAGATATTGTAATACCTCGGCCTTAGAAAGGGCAAATTTTAGAAAGAACTAAATTTGAAATAGCCAATTTGAGATTTGTGCAAGTTAGAGTTCAATTGTGAGTTTTGGGTCAACTTCAAACGACCATAACTTTCAGCACAGGATGAGTTAGGTGGCCCATGAGATGTCAAATGAAATATCTTTGAGTCCTCTTTCCAACGCCACTGAGTTTGCTAAATTTTAAGTTTGGATGAGGGAGATAAGCCCGTTTAAGTTCATCCTGTCCGATTAAGGAAATCCATCTGAATTAAGGAGGGGTATTTTGGTCTTTTCCTTACCCACTAGCCTATCTCATTTTTAGTAATATTTTAGGGGTTTAAACTTACTTAGATCAGTTTTTACAATTCCTAAACACGCTTAGGATTTTAGAGAGAAGTTTAAGAGGAGAAAAAGGAGAAGTTCAAGCGTTTGTTCAAGATTCTTGCGATCGTTAAGGAGTTTCGCCAAGGATTCAATCCCTTCGAGGTATGTAAGTTTTCATAGTGAAGGGTTCATTCACCCTCACGCCAATCATGAGTTCTTGAGTTAATTTCGTCCATAAAAATCCATATATTGAGGTTCTTGATGAGTTTCTTGAAGTTTCGTTCTTAAATCTTTAATAATGGGACTTGATGAGTTCTTGAGGTGAATGTTAAGAGTTTGAGGGTTTTTTCTGAGTAGATTTTTGTTTACTTATGTTGGGTATACGAATCTAGGATATTTTGGGAGAAATCAATTGATTCTAGGTGAATTAGGGCCAGAAATCGAGAAGAAAAATTTATCAGAAATTTCTGGAAAACGGCTGGGGTGCCGCGCCCCCGATCCGCCAGCAGGCCTGGCGTGGGGCGCCAGCAGTGCGCCAGAAATCAGCCCTAGTAAGGAGAGGCCTGGCGCGGCGCGGCGCGCCACCCCTGCGCCACAAAGCGTCAGGCCACTTTTCTTCTTCGTTCTAGTTTCACACTTGTTCCTTTGAGTCGAGCTTTCATTCCGTTCTTATTCCTAGCAATTTAAACCTTCATTAATCATCGAGAGATCTTATATATCATAAATCATACCTCTTGAATTCACATTTCAAATTCAAGAAAAGATTAAGAGTCAAGTTTGAGGGAACCTTTCGAGTCATTTTGAGAAGTCTTTTACAAACTTTTAAAACTTGTTTTAAGACTTGAGTACTTGAGTATGAGGATGAGGAGAGTTGAATTCATGTTTTAAAAATGAATATAAGGGAACTAAGTATTCCCAAGAGTAAATGTTTTTACATTTAATATGAGAGGAAACTTCGATTTCCAAATGAGTTCATGAGGAGTTTTGAACACTATTTCTTTTAAGAGAACCTTTTGAGTAATAATCTCAAAGTTTGAGGATGAGGAAATATTTTTAAACATATGAGTATGAGTTATATTATTGGGAGTAGTATTGAGAACCCATACAGGGATGAGTTCAGACAACTCAAAGTCCTCATAAACCATGTATGCCAACATGGGTAAAGGGTCATACTATTTAGATGATTCCTTATTGCTATTAAGCATAGTTAGTGAATCCACTTAGTTGAGGATGTCTTATACTCCGGCAAGGTATAGAACAGTTCTGGCAGTGTGGGCGAGACGATGTATCATCACATAGCTCATAGTGATGGTTGTCAGTTAGAGAATCTCCCAAATAAGAGTAAAAGAGTTATTATTGTATTTTTAAATACATTGAGTTATTATCTACTGTTTTAAAATCTTTCTTTATAATGCATCTTTATTGTTGATTTTATGTTGAACTAAGTTGAGTATTTCTGAGTTTGAGTATCTTTGAGTATCCTTGAGTTGAGTTGAGATGAGTTGAGATGAGGTGAGTATGTTCTTCCTTTTTATCAGTTCAAGCTTATGTCTGTGCTTTAGAGTTTCCCTTACATGCTCGTACATTCGATGTACTGACGCCATTTGGCCTGCATCTTTTATGATGCAGATACAGGAGTTCAGGGTCATCAACAGGCGCACCGTTGATACCACTTGCAGTTCCAGAGTTGGTTTGGTGAGTCTCCTTGCTTCCGAAGGATTCCCATTTACTTTAAGACTTGAGTTGTCTCTTTTGGCCAGTTGAATGTTTCTTTAAAATATTCTTAGTTATCTATTTTGAGACATTGAGTTGAATCTTTACTTTTGAGTTCATATGTTGTTAAGTAAGTCTTCCGCTGAGAGTTGAGCCAAACCAAGGGTTCGCTTGAAGCCAACAATGGTTCTCGAGTGCCAGCCACGTCCAGGGTGTAGGCTCGGAGCGTGATAGTTGTAATCAATCACATTACTATTGAATATTGATTATCATGAATCTATATATGTGCAAACATTATAACAACGTATAATAAAAGAAAAACTTAGATGGTTTCATATAATTAACCTAATTCACAAGATATCCTTACACTTTCAAATATCTCACAATAGAGGGATAACTTTTTTACAGTTTATAAAGATTTCAATTATATACGACTAAAAAAAACACTTTTATCTAGCTCCAGTATCACTGTATTGTGGTATGATCACCCTTTTAATAATAAGAAGTATTTCTCAATTAATAATAAAAAACATCATACATAAAATTAAAACAACTTCCTGTATTGACGGCTTAAAGAACAATAATATTACTAAAATATTCCATGAGATCGAACCACTTGATAACGTCAAAATCTAGAATAATAACCTAAACAATTATTTTTGAATACTATAACATGAACTAGAAATCAGGAGCATCCATATAATAAAATAATTAAAAAATTATCACAGTCAGCAATTATATATACATGTTTTCATAACTTGATAATTATTAAGTACAAAACAAATCATGATTATGATACTCATCGCACACAATAACGTTTGTTAACATATTATCAAACTCAAACAAACTCATATAATGTCAATATTTTAGTTTAATAGGAAGAATTTTTTCATTCTAAGAATTTGAGTAGTTCTAAAATCACCAACATATTTAAATTTTCCTTCTTCTCCAATTTGGGTGTTGAATACAAAATAATTTTAGTTAGCACAAATGTGCTCAACAACACTAAAGTCAACCTTCACTTAAGTGATAATTTATGAGAGCCAGAATCTAACAAAGATTAAACAATATAGACCCGGCCAAATAAAATAAAAAGAAAAAGATAGGATTTTCTCACTGTTTTTTCCACCCACTCACACAAGAACACACTAATAGTATATAGCCAAAAAAAATAAGCTGCTAACGTCTCAGAAACAACAATTTTTAAAAGTATAAGAATGAAGTCATCAAATACATTCAACACAATTTATTTTGGACTATTAATTTTGGTCAAAAGAGACATTTCAACAGCTATATATTTGACTAACTTCAATGATAATTTAGGGGACAAGAAAATAAATTAAGACTCATTTAATAGAATGAATATAGATAGTATTATATGAATACTTCTTTTTTTGAAAGTGTGAATTTGCTAATAAGCTTAGCTGGCAGTTTAATAATATATTCATTCAAAATTGATTTTTACTTTCCTTTCTTATTAGTCAATAATAAAATCTAAAGAATTTTTTTTGGAGTAACTGAATCTAAATAAATTTATGAAGGAAATATATTTTGAAAAAAAAAAAGGCGTATATAACCACAAGTGAAAAAAGCAAAATGAGAACAAAAAAATGACTTCAAAGTGTTGTTTCAAAATAGCCTTTATATTAGGCCTTGTTTTTGTATGCACTAATGCTCAAGAAAAGGTCTTCAATGTCCTTTCTTATGGTGCTAAAGCAGATGGGAGGACAGACGATAGTAAGGTGAGAACCAAAAAATTTAGCTTTTTAATGTGTCCTTAGTTATTGTTCAATTCATATGAGTAAAAAAAAACACTAAATGATCTACATAATAATTTCACTCACAAACTTGTTCTATTCCTTTTAGGAATGACAATGAGACGATGTGGGTGTGGTGCGGGACGGGGGTTTAAACCTTTGCGGGATAAAGTGGGTTTGGAGCTATGTTGGGCGGTGTCGTGCGGGGCGGGTTGATTTTCTAAAATAAGCTTTTTTTTCGGGTGTGGGTCAACTCTCTTTCTGCTGTAAGTTTATATTTAAGCTTTTGGATCTGATGCCAATTTTGTTTGGGTTGTTTTTAATTCCCAAACACCATTATTTGTTATTTAAAAATAAGAACTTTGTATTTATTTAGTTATGATACAATTAAATCTAAAAAAAAGGGCAAACAAATGAGGAGTATGGATGAGTTAACAGATGCAATAGATGGGAGAAATATTTGTGGTCTTTCTGACTTCGTCGTAGTATTTCTCATATGAGAAAAAAACTTTGATATTAGAATTTGGGTTTATTTTAGATTATCATTGAAACTTTAATTTAAAATGTAAAAACAATTGTTATGAAGAAAATTGGAAAAACAATTATGTTGGGAAGAATTTAGATGACGTGAATAATATTTAGCAATTTTTGAAAATAAAAATTATCAAATTATGCGGGGCGGATTGATGTGGGCGAATTTATACGGCGCGAATTGATGCGGAGCGAGTTTACGCGGGACGAAATGGGGCGGAACGGATTGAAAACAACAAATTTTACTAGACGGAGCGGGACGGATTTAAGTCTTTACAAATTTATGCGAATTCACCCCGCAACACATCTCGCACCACCCATTGCCATCCCTAATTCCTTTTGACTTGTCTCTCTTATTGTCTTGGTGCTCCTTGAGAAACTACTTCCTTTAGTCAATTTACCTTTTTTTTTTTTTTTGCGTTATTCATAAGAAAATATTAATTAAAGGGGTCATTTAACTTGCTTATACTTATTTTTTAGGAAATTTTACACAAATCTCATAGTGTTAAAGAGCTAATTACATCTTATCCCTATTCTTTTTCAAATTACAAAAATTTCTTAAATTAGTGGAATCCGGATACATCCCAAAATGTCTTAATACATCACGTTCCGGTTTCGAATACATCCCTCAATGTCTTGATACATCACGTATCGATTTTGGATACATCACTCAATGTCCTGATACATCACGTACGTCCCGATACATCCCGTAAAGTGATGTATTATCCGACCGATACATCGCGTAAAGTGATGTATCCGATCGAAACATCGTGCAAAGTGATGTATCCAATCGATACATCGTGTAAAGTGGTGTAATCGAGAATCTGATACATCACGTAAAATGATATATCCGAGAACATTGAGAGTAGGTATTTTTGTAATTTTTTCAAATGGTAGAAAAATTTAAAAAATATGGTAAAATAAGTTATATATTTAGATAGTATTTCCTATTTTTTATCTCAATTAAATACTATTTCTTCATACTATACTAATCTTTGTTCAAATTTATTAGAATAAGAGTAAAATTAGATAATAATATAATATCTTGATTTACTAATCTAACAAATATTTTGAGCTAATAATTGAGATAACTAGCACAAGTAAAATATATCGAAAAGAGGAGTAATGAGGAATATGTTTTACAAATTGTATCAGAGTCACTTCTATGTTAGCTTTATCGATATGGATCAGAGTTTAACTGAGTTTAGGTAAATCTCGATAAGAAGGGACAAATCTTAGTGTTGATTCAAGGCAAATCTCATGTGGTTGGGCAAATCTCAACGATGACATTGAGTCTGTAAGAGGGGTGTATGTGACACTCCATCTTAGGATAAGAAATTCTATATCGGTAAAACATATCAGATATATTAGGTATATAATTAAGCAAGTCTTACATCCTAGTAATGCATTTTAAAGTTATGCGGACCTAGATCCAAAGTGAACAATATCACTAGTGGATTTCATCGTTACAAGTTACTAATAAAATTTTTATCATTATATATATGACAAATTTATTGTCTAATTATGTCTTCTTTTATTTATTTATTTATCATGATGAAAGGCATTTTTGAATGCTTGGAGGGATGCATGCAAATGGAATGGAAACGCCACATTGTTGATACCTTTAGGGGAATATATGGTATATGGTGCAATCTTTAATGGACCATGCAAGGGATCGGCCATGACCTTCGAAATGAAAGGAGTTATTAAAGCTCCAACAGATCCTAATATATTCTGCAAGGAGTCTTGGATTTCTTTTCAATATGTAAATGGCTTAGATATTAAAGGACATGGAACATTAGATGGACAAGGGGCTTGTGCTTGGGGAAAGCATCAATGTGCAACCCTTCCGTATGTAAGTTTTAATTTATTTGTCTAATTGTGGAAGTTTTCTAAACTTGTATATTGTTTCTAATGCCTTTGTTTTAAATTTGAATCAGACACTTGGATTATATTTTATCAATAATTTGATTGTGCATGACATACATTCAAACAATAGCAAGGGTGTACACATCAACGTATTTAACTGCAGTAATGCCAAATTTAGGCATGTTCAAATAGCGGCACCAGATAACAGCCCTAACACCGACGGTATTCATATAGGCTACTCAAAGAACATCCATATCGTGGATTCAAACATTGGCACTGGAGATGATTGTATAGCTATTATCGATGGCAGTCAAAACATCAACATTACAGGGATCACTTGTGGCCCTGGCCATGGAATAAGCGTCGGTAGCTTAGGAAAAGTACCTACACATGAAGTTGTGAAGGATATACAAGTCAAAAGTTGCACTTTCATCAATACTCAAAATGGGGTGAGAATTAAGACTTGGGCATCATCGATAACCGGTATGGCTACAAATATAACATTTGATGATATTACCATTATAAATGCGTGGAATCCTATAATTATTGATCAACATTATTGTCCGGAGAGAAATTGTAGCGGTAGCACACAGGTATCCATGCATTTCCCTTCTTTTATTCTTTAAAAAAATTCTGTGTTTGGTATGTCAGAAGTCATTTTAAATTTACTTTCCTTTAATTAATAGGAAAGTTGTGTGCAAATCAAGGATGTGACATTCAATAACATAAGGGGATCTTCAAGTTCAAAAGCAGCAATTACTTTAAATTGTAGTGCTTCATATCCTTGTAAAGGAGTTATGCTTAATGATATCAACTTGGAATATCATGCCCCTGATGGTCCTGCCATATCATTGTGTGCTAATGCCAATGGAAAAGCTACAGGCAAGGAATTGCCTCCAAGTTGTTTAAAGTAGTCTCTTTATTCATAAACATTAATTTCAAATTATAGAAAGTTTTACTCCTATGTTATTGTAAACTTGTCAAGTTCAAAATTTGATTAATCTATCCTCTCATCATTTTTGGTGCAATTACTAATCATTCTATTATTACATTTGTCTCTAAATATTGAAATAATAACAAAAAAATTGCAATTTTTGGGAGTTTCTAACCTCCGCAATTTGTTGTCACAATGGTTTTCAAAACTCGTGTAAATACGCCTGTCGCAACTAATTTGCGAGCATTTTAAAGAAGAGGTTATTTTTATCCACTTGCTATTTGTTTACCAATCTTTTTGCATTATTTTTGTGGGGGTATTAACTAAAACTTTTATATTCATAATAATAACAACAACAAAAGCATTAAAAGTATTTTTATAATTACAACACTAAAATTCTATTAAATCATAAAAAATGTCTGACTTAACAATATTACAAGCAAGAAAACTATCAATGAACTTGCACATAAGAAACAAAAAGTTTATTCAATACATCTATATCCATTTTTCTTCTACGAGTTCTGGTGCAGCGACAATAAGTTTGTGAAGATAAATTTCCATTTGCTCATATTGTGGTGTTTTTTGGAGGCACTGGGTCAGTACTTGAGTTGCCTCCGACAAAACCATTGGGGAATGATTTTGCCTATGGAAGCTGATATGTGACATGGTTTGGACCAGGCAGGGTCGACTCAACAAGATCGGGGGCCTAAAGCCAAACCTTAAAGAGAGGTTCTAATATTTTGAGAAGTATTTTGTTTCTTTAATCTCTTTAATAATTTTATTCTTGACTTCACTTGCCAATACGTTTAATAATTCACTTTGTATACTAATTATGTCCAAGGTAATGACTATGAATTTCGTCATGCTTATTCTTCAAATATGTTCTTGCATAGCTGGATCAAATTTATTAATCATTTCAATTAGGTTTTAAAATTACCGTTACTTTCTTCATAGATCTTTCCATTTGTTCCCCTAAATGCTAAATTATTTTTACAAAGAGTTTTGATCACGTCAATAATTCTTGACAATACATTTTTCCATTGCACTTTATCTCTATCAATTTGTTCCTGCACAACTTTATCAAATGTTTTTTAATACAATCTCATTTCTAAATCAATACACGAGCTCATATTATTAATAATATGTTCATTATTTACTTCATGGACTTTGAGCTTGACATTAAGATTTCTCCACTCATTACTACCTTCACTAGCTAGTTTACTATTACAAATAATAAAAGTTGTGCTAAATAATTTATAACAAAAAGAAAAAAAATTATCCAAATCTTTAGAGTAGATGAATCATTTTCTTTCATGCTTTTCTCCGTTTACCAATTTTTGAATATAGTGTGTTGTAGAAAAATGTCGTACGTAGTTATCTTGTGGAAAATTTATATCAGTCATTCTAAATGGTCCCTTTTCTACTAATAGATCTCTCAATATTGTATCTACATTATTCCATCAACTTGGATCATATATATTTTTAGGGATGCAACTGTTTAAATTATTTAGGAGTTCTTGATATTGAAAACAATGTCAAATTTTCACCAACTTCTTCTAGATTTTATTCTTGGATATTATTATCATCTAACTCAATTTTATTGGTGACTTGTTCATTTGAAGAACATCCTCCAATATTTTCTGATTCGAAATATTTATTATTTGTTAAAAATCTATCACGGGCTCTTTTTTTAAGATTTATTTAATTCTTCAAGTTTTCTCTCTTTTTGCAAAATCGGAATCATGTTTTCTAGTTGACATATTAAAATTGAATAAATTTTAAAATAATTAAAACAATTTACATATACTTAAGAATATCAAAAATAATGATTTTTCAAGAAAAACTATAAACCTCTTACACATTTTTTTTCCCAAAAAATTAATATAATTTTTTTAATAATATGTATAAGTACTTTTATTTTTAAATGGGGCCCCCAAAAAATATGGGGCCCCAAGCGATGGCTTTAGTAGCCTAGTGGTTAAGACGGCCCTGGGATTAGGGTTCACACTATTAAAAAATGAGCTAAGAAGCTCAAAACTCCATTAGTGGGGGTTCCGATCAGATTGGAACAGAGAAGAGTGAAACATAAATTGAACTGTGTATTGAAAATATACTCACTCAACTGTAATTGTTCATCAACTCCTCTATATATAGAGGTGTTTCATTAACATGTAATTGACCCTAGCTATCGACTAAATACACTAATTGTTATTTAACAGACTAACAATATTAGTAACTAACTAGCCACATGGATAGATTTACCTAACTAACTAAGCCATATGGAAAATTAGTTGTAATATTGTTACATTTCAATACTCCCTCTCAAGATGGAGGGTGCAAAATATTGAGCACTCCCAGCTTGCTTAGAAGGTATAGGTGTTGAACATGCCCCAACCCTTTGGTCAACAAGTCAACAACTTGATGTTGAGTAGGAACATACACAGTGTGAAGCATGTCGGATTTGATCTTGTAGCGAATGAAGTGACAATTTATTTCTATATGTGTAGTGTGCTCATGAAAAATTGGATAAGCCGCAATATCTATAGCAGACTTGCTATCACTCATAATAGAAACATGTAACTTGAGGACCACTTCCAATTCTTTAAACAAGCTTAGCAGCCAAGTAACCTCAGATATACAGCTAAGGCTATACTTCTATATTCTGCCTCAGCAGAACTCCTTGAAATAGTGTGTTGCTTCTTTGACTTCCAGAAAATCAAGGACTCCCCAAAACTTGATCACATAGCCTAGTGAGATTGTTTTGATGACTGCATGAATTGTCTAAGATTTAGGACGGCATAACTAATGTCAGGTCTAATAATGGAAGCATACATGAGTTTATCCATAAGCCTTTGATAAGAACTGGTATCACTTAGAAGCTCATCTCCGGTAAGACCAGTGGCTTGATCATATTCCATGGTAGTTAACTTCAAGCTAGACTCCAAAGGAGTGGTTGCTTGTCTTGCACCACTGAGCCTCATATAAAAAACCAGCTCCAAGAGATACTTTCTTTGATATAGAATGACCCTAGACTTAGATCATAAGACTTCAATACCCAAGAAGAACTTAAGTTTCCCTAAGTCCTTTAATTTGAATTGTTTGTGCAACACTTGTTTAGATTCATCAATCATGTCTCTATTACTTCCTGTGATGAGAACATCATCAACATAAACTAGGATGGTGACTATCCCCTCCTTCCTTTTCAAAGTGAATAAGGAATAATTATGTACACTCCGGGAGAAACCAACATCCAACAGGGTTGTGGTGAGTTTAATATTTCATTTCCTTGAGACTTGCATAAGACCATACAAGGACTTAAACAATTTACAAACCCTTAACTCCCCTTGCTTCTCAAAACCTTCTGCATCTTCATGTATACTTCTTCACAAAGGTCACCTTGCAAAAAAACATTATAGACATCCATTGGGTGGAAAAACCAACCTCAAGATATTTCCAGAGCAATGACACATCTCACAATAACCATCTTGGCTACTGAGAGAATGTCACATGGTAATCAAGTCTTTCTTCTTGATTATAACCTTTGGCCACCAACCTAGCCTTGAACCTCTGCACATTACCATTTGTTTGGTACCTTGGACACCCATTTAGAACCAACCACATATTTTCCAGGTGGTAGATCAACTATATTCCAAGAGTGATTGTCTTTAAGGTTTTTATCTCTTGTTTCATGGCATGAATCCAGTTTTCATCTTTAGCTGCCTCCCTAAATCTTCTAGGCTCCACTGATATACCGTGAGTTTACGGTATTTTTGATGCATTTCACTTAACGTTTGTGTGTGTCTTGGGCTAGTTTGTTATTAGAAATAATGTTTTGTGTGTAATTTTTGCAGGAAATAGGCTTGGATGAGGTTGATGAAGATGCGAGCTGAAAATTGCAGAAGTGGCCATCGATGGAGCCAACCACGGACCGTAGGTCCAGTGATGGGCCGTGGATGGGCAGTCGTAGGTCCTGGTCTGGGAGTTGAGTTTCAGTACTCAAACCACGGACTGACAGGATGGACCGTAGTCCATTCCATGGACCGTAGGTGGTGCATCGTAGGTGGAAGATCAGAGAAGTCTGACCAAGTGTGGAACCACGAAGCAGACGAAGGACCGTAGGTCGACCTACGGGTCGTCCTGCACATCCGTCGATGGAGATCGGAGGTTGAAGTTCTAGTATCTGATTTTATTTTCCAAGTGTTGGACCACGGAGGTGACCTACGGTCCGTAGGTCGAGGCGTCGATCGAAACCGCGTCTGAGCAGTTTATTCCTTACTTTGTTTCCTGTTTAATTTAGGATTGTTTTCTAGAAATAGGAGTTGTAATCCTCATTTTTTGGGGTTAGAAATTATTGTAAACTTCTAGTTTTTGTGCTTTGGGAATTAAGTTGCAAGCTTTTAGAAATTCAATTTTTGGATTTCATTTTATACAATTTTCACTTTGAATTTCAATTCAAGATTTCGGGCTTCATCTAATCGAATTGTAAGTTCATAAATTCTTTTAACTTAATTATGAATTGTGAACTCTCAAGCATGAGTAGGTAAATTCACAACTAGGGTTGTGGGAACCATGAGCAATTAACAAAGTATGAATAATAATTAAGTAATTCTTGAATAGTATTTATGCATGTATTGTTAATCATTTTAATGGGTGCACACGTTAGAACTCACCTCGTTTCTACTTGCCGGACCAAGGAGGTAGTGAATGAGAAAATGATTAAACAACAGAGATTTAGTGGATGCTATCTAATAGTTTGATGTCAATTGGAGTAAGGGTGAAAACTAAACTACATTGATATGACGACTAATCTGGGGTAAAGGTAAGAGTTAGTAAAGTATACACCCCTAGACGGACCAAGTTGCGTGGTGAAATTTCCTACTTGGAGGACCAATCACTTAGGGATACCTAACTTACCAACTTTGCATGTTAAACACTAGGAAAGGATTACTATTATTAGGATTACTACGTTAAGAGCTTGTGGGGAACACATATACCCTAGTTTCTTTCTCATATTGATAAAACAAAGTTTGAATCTTGTTTGCTTGTTACTTAATCAACAATCTGTTAATTTAGTTATAAAATCCCCTCTGTTTATTTTCCTTGGAAATAATTTGACTAAACATATATAATTGTGAGTTAAGTTTAAGTCTAGACCATATTCCTCGTGGGATCGACCCCAACCTACAAGTTGGGTTATTTACTTGATAATGATCGCTTATACTTCTTTAGGGAAGTGCAATTTGAGCGTATCAGATTTTGACAGGTTGGAAAATTTAGCCAAGTAATTGTGATAGGTAGGGGTAATATTATCATAAGAAATATGATTTGAAATAGGATATTTACTAGGTTTTTTTCTAGTAGGTGTTGCATAATCCTTTAGCCAAATGGGCTGCTTAGTAGTCCTAGTGATATGTCTGATAGGAGTTGGATTAATAGAGCTACTATCAGGTTGAGGAATTGAAATGTCTCTGGTAGAAGGATCCTCATATGTAGTAACAATGTCTATGATGCTATCAATTGGAAAGTTTATAGTATCAACAGTGTCCCTGATGCACTTAGCAGGCAAGACTGTAGTATCACAGTAATCAACACATTCTTCAAACATATTAGATTCAGAAAGCACTGGACGTGGTGAGGCAGGATGTTGCATTACCTCTTGCGAAAGGGCAGAGGGAAAATATGTTCTTTAAACACTAAATCTTTACTGACAAAAAATAGTCTGGTATTAAGATCCATCAGTAAGTAACCTTTTTGAGTCTCAAAATATCCCATTAAGACTGCTGATTTTTTTCTCTTTCTACAAATTTGTCACCTTTAGGTACAGAAGAAGCATAGCATAGGCAACCAATTACTTTCAAATGAGACAGTCATGGAGGCTTAGAATACAACATTTCATATGGAGACTTCCCATTGATGAATGAGGAGGACAATCTATTGAATAGATAAACAACTGCCATAACACAATATTTCCCCCAATATTTGATTGACATGTCAGCTTCAAATCTAATTGCTCTAGATACATTAACACTACAAAAAAAGACTGAATTGGTAGGGGTTTAATAGTGGGGGTTGCTCCAACCTCTGCAAAATTAAATTAAATGCAGAGGTTAATGTGGCCGCCACTAATTTTTGTTAGACTTGCGGGGTGATAGCCTCCACTATTCCTTAAAAGAACCGCACCCAATTTTCCCTCAGTTTTTAATCCTTTTCCTCAATTTTTGGTTAGCGAAACTCAGTTAGAGGCAGAGTCACACCAACTATGTCTCTCTCTAAAACTCCACCAATTTTATGTCTTCTCGAAATTAGAGAAATCCCTAATTTCTGCGATGATAATGGGAGTGAAGCGAGTGTTGCGGATTGATGGTGGATCTTCTAGCGATCCTTCGAAAAATGGTCTTCCACCTCAGGAACTTCTCGATGATCTCTGCAAGTACGTTTTTTGTTTATGTGATTGTGCAAAATTTTATTTTAACATTTTTATGTATTTTTAGTGATTCAAGCTAAATAAAAATTATTAGCAGTGATTCGAGCTATTTTTTTCTGGATTTAGCTGTAAAATTGTGTAGTTGTAGCGCTCGTAAGTTCAAAATTTTGCTTTTCCCTATTGTATTTTTCTGTGATCTAAGTTATTTTTTGGATTTGGATGTGAAATAGTATACTTGTAGCGTTCATAAGTTCACAATTTAGCATTTTCCTGTTGTATTACTCTGTGATTCAAGGTATTTTTATTTTTCTGTGGATTTGAATGTGAAATAGTATACCTGTAGTGCTCACAAGTTAAAAATTTAGCAGTTTTCTGTTGTATTTTTCAGCGATTCAAATTAGTTTTTGGATTTGGATGTGAAATGTTGTACTTGTAGTTCCCATAAGTTCAAACTTTAGTGTTTTCTTATTGTGTTTTTCAGCGATTCAAATTAATTTTTGAATTTGAATGTGAAATAGTGTACTTGTAGTGTTTGTAAGTTCATTTCATGTTGTATTTTTTAGTGATTCAAGCTAATTTTCATAATAAGTAGTGATTCAAGTTATACTTGGGACTTGGTTGTGAGATCGTATACTTGGAGATTGCAAAAGTTCGAAATTGAGATTTTTAATTTAATCAGTAGTAATTTTGTCTATAAGAGTTTCTCAAAGTATAGTGGTTGCAACATTGGATAATAGAAGATGGTTGCGCTTAGTGGTGGCTTATATGGTTTCTCAAAGTATAGTAGTTGCAATAATGTATCTTTTCATATTTCCACACAAGCTCATGCAACTTGGACTGATGTCTTACACTATTCTACTGGAAGGTGAAAAAAGGAGAGCAGAAGTTCTAATGTTGATTCAGAATTGTATAATTCCCTTAGCAACAACTTGTTACCAAACTTCATTTATAATGATATTCTATCATTTTCTCTTTTTCACTTATACAAACATTTTGTTTTCATTTTCCAGGCACTCCAACATACTTTATTTTCCTAGGGATCTCCAAAAAGATCATTCGTTCGGTAACTAATTTGGTATTTTTTGAGATTAATGCTCGACTTACATATTAATTTAACATGTAGTGTCACTTCCCACATATATGTGTATGATTTATGTATGATATTCATTAAGTTTGTGTAATTTTATTCTGAAATTTGGCTTCATTTCTTGGTTGGATTTTCTAATAGCATGTAATCTCACTTTAGTGCCTAGATTCAGGAAAACAGTATCAACATTTCATATCTCCATGCTGATTGATTTTTTTTTTTTCAAAGAGCTGTAATCTATCATTCACAAAAGTTTTTCTGGAAAGCGAACTTTATGAGTTTGTGATGAAGTGATACACGAGCATCCCCATACATCAACTCGGTATAAACTTTCGCTTAGTATAAATCTTTCTTTGTGATGCAATTTAAGAAGTCAATATCGGTGTAGGTGGATATTAGCAACACTAATTGATTTCTTTGTCAATGTTGTGGCTCTCTTGGTAAGTTTTTCATTGTTTAGCTACCTTGCTCTTAATTTCACTAGTATTTGAAGACATCATCTCTGTAGCTTGTTAAGGAAGTCCAAAGTTTGTAAAATATGATACTATGTATGGTTGGGGCATGTAGGCACATGCCATAAATTTCTACACAATGTGTCAAAATCATTAGTTAGGATTTTCATGTGATTTTTTTTAGGTATGGATTGCGTATAAGAAAGCAAGTTGGTTATGCTTCAAAACTATTTGTATTCATATCACCATCAACCTCTATTCGTTCTTGATTTTGAGGGACATGGTCGATTTCTCTCATATCTTGTACTTGGACTTTAGAAATGTCACAGACTCTATTGCTATGCCATTTCCCTTATCTTTGGTTCATAAAATAGGATAAGTTTACATGAACTTTTGGACATACAAGCACAAAATTAAAATTTGCTTTTGAATTATTTTGTTCTTTTTACTTGTATTTGCAATCAGTATATACATATTATTATCCTGATAAAGTTGCTCTTTTCATTGGTTTTATGCGATTGTCAATTTCAGGGTTGGTCGAATACTCAATGTCAATGATTTTACATTATGCGTTGAAGCTTACATATCCATCATCACTTCTATGTCGGCTGAGATCTCTTATAAGCCTGATCCTCATAATTATTTTTTGAATATAATTGTCCCAAGATAAGTTGCCAACAATAACGTAAGCTGCTGAATTTTGTGATTCATTTTCTTCCAATTCTAAAAGGACATAATTTGGTGCTATGTCGTCTGTAATCTGTGTTGCTTTTCTGAAATGAAGATTCATATAAAAAATTGCTACTAAATGATTGATATGTGTGTTGATTTACATTATATATTAATGTCTCTTTTGTTAATGTTATAATGTAGACATTAAGCATGAATTATATGAAGTCAACTCAAGGAAAGCTCTGTTACATAAACTTAAAGGTAAGTGAGAGATGTGCTAAAAGATAATTTCATAGACCTCTCCTGTTGTCAATTTTTTATATTCTCTTTTATCCCTTTGTCACGATCCGAGCCTACACCCTGGACGTGGCCGGCACTCGAGAACCATTGTTGGTCCCCAAGCGAACCCTCATCCTGGCTGACTACAAGCAGAAGACTAACTCAAATACAAAGCTTTAACTCAAATGATTTACTCTGAATATAAATAGAATATTCCACTAGCCAACAATAGGCAACTCCAGTCTTTAAAATATTTAACAAAATAAATGAAACAGACTTCTCAAACTCTACTGTCTATCTATAAAGTCTATAACTGACCAAGATGGAAGTTGGGACAAGACTCACGACATCCTAACAACTGATATAACTAAAAGTACAATTGGAACCCTCCGGAAGCAAGGAGGATCACGATAGCTAACTCGAACTGCATGTGGTATCAACGAAATGCCTATTGATTATCCTGAGTACATGTATCTGCATCATGAAATGATGCATGACAAATGGCTCAGTACATGGAATGTACGAGCATGTAAGGGGAATTCTAAAGCATAAACATAAGCTTGAACAGGTGGGAAAGAAACATATTTACCTCTTCTCAACTCACTCAGCTCAAAGAAACATAGTTCAACTCAATGATAAGATATTCAACTAAGTGAAATAAGGCTCAACTCAATGATGAGATATTCAACTTAGTGAAATAAGGCTCAACTCAAAAATGAGATACTCGACTTTGGGTACTCAAACTCTGGATACTCAACTCAATATAAAGCAACAATAAGAGATGCAATATATGGAAAGCTTTTAAAACGGTAGAAACAACTCAATGTATTTAAGAATACAATATACTCAGTTTGTATGCAAGGATATAAAATATTACTGTGTATTAAAGAATACAAAATATCTCTGTGTATTAAAGAATACAAAATATCTTTGTGTATTAAAGAATACAAAATATCTCTATGTATTAAAGAATACAAAATATTTCTGTGTATTAAAGAATATAAAATATCTCTGTGTATTAAAGAATACAAAATATCTCTCTGTATTAAAGAATACAAAATATCTATGTGGGATTTTCTCTAACCGACAACCATCACTTAAGAGCTTTGTGATGATACAACGTTTTGCCTCACGCTGACAGGGCCGTCCCATACCTTGCCGGGGGTATAGAACCTAACTACTAAGTGGATCCACTAGTCTATGCTAAAAAGCACTGAGGAATCATCTAAAATGTATGACCCTTTTCAACCCATGATAGCTACATGGTTTATGGGGGCTGTGAGTTTTCTGAACTATCCACCATATCGGTGCTCAATACTACTCCAAAAATATACTAGCTCATATGTTTAAAAACATAACTTCTTTCTGTGGTTTGAGATAATTGCTCAAAAACTAGCATGATGAGTCCGCGATTTGGACTCATTTAGGGCTTTGTTTATATAGATTTAGTGTCCTCAAATGCTTAATTTGTACCATAAACTGATGATAAAGCCTTGATTTTCAGGTATATGGATTGAGGAGCAAAGCAAGGACACTAACTGGCAAAAAGGAACAAAACAAACTGAAGAAGTGAAGAAAGGTGAGTCTGAGGATCGCTAAGAGCACTTGGCGTGTCGCCGAGTGACTACTTTAACCGCCTAAAGTTTCAATGTGCCAGCCCTGAGGGAAGAAACCAAGTAGGCGACAGAAAAGAGGCAGTCAGCGAATCACCGAGCAGTTCCACGATGCCAAAAAAGATCGCCCAAAGTTACAGGACTTGAGGATGTTGAGAGCCAAGGCAGAAAGGCGATAGAAGAGAGCAATGGGCAGTTCGCCGAGTGGTTCGGCGAACCTGACTTACCTCGCCTAATGGCCCTTCGTGGCTAATTTTTGGCAACTATAAATAGAATTTTGAACTGTAAATTGGGGAGTTCATTTCAGCTTAGAATTTTTCTTTGAAGGCTAGAACAGATTTAGAGAATTCCTTAGTAGACTATAAGACTTTTTGAGATTCAATTTGGATATTTTGCAAGTGGGTTTTGAATTTTATTCAAATTGAAGCATCGTAAAGGTTTAATTACTATTACCCAGTTGATGGCTGATCGATTCGGTAACCGTGTTTACTCTTTTATGATGTTTGGCTAAAATTCCAATTCTTAGGGTGTGTTTATGTGATTATGGGTTGAATTAGTTTATGGGTGTTGCTAATTACTAGTTTAAATACTATATTAAAGTGGGTTTAATCATTAACTGAGGTTTAATTTATGAATTGTAGTTGCAAATGCAGTTCTAATTTTGTGTTCTTAGCTTGCTCGAAAGAGAGGTTTTAGAACCAAAGCTTTTGATTAATGGTTTGTAGGTATTGGGTTGATTTGAGTTCAGCTCGAGAGAGTGAATCCTAAACCCAATCTTACCCATGTTGCTTGAGAGAAGATGTATTAAGGTTACGAGTTGTTCTTAATTGCTATGCTTGTTGATGTTCGAGAAAAATCACTTGAAGTGGATTAGTTGTTCGAGAGAAAACTATTTCAATTATAGTCTAGCCTACCCCCTGATATTTAGCTATTTACTAGTAGTTTCAATTACCCATATATCAAAATTTTCCTATAATCGATCACATCCCGAGAATTCCTCTCCTTATTGTTATCTCAATTTGTTTGTGACTGCATTGTAGTTGATAATTGCAAACCAAAAACCCTCATCTGACATTTAATGTCACCCCTTTAATTTGTTTCATGTCTTTTTCGATAATTTCTATTTCTATATCTAGTTAGATCACATTTGTACTTCTTAATTGAACTTTGAACACGTACCGCTCCTTGTGGGATTCGACCCCAACTCATTTGTTGGGTTTTATACTGCTTAACGATCGTTTACATCTAGAATTGTATGAGGTGTTCTTGAAACGTTAATCAAAATGGCGCCGCTGCCGGGGAGTGGTGTTGTTTAAAATTCTTTTATTGAAGTTGAATTGTGATCTTTGTAGTTATAGTTGAATCTACTTATTTTAGTTTTTGGTTTTGTGTTGCTTGTGTTAAACAGGGGAGGAGATGAGCGTTAACGGAAGTAATGGTAGCCAAGTGGGCCACCAAGACGATATTGGGAATCTCAGTGAAGTCAATGACCCAAACCATTTGGGTGGTGTTGGTGCCATTCGTTTACCTCCCGCTAGAGGAAACGTTGTTTTTCACATCACAAGCACAATGCTTCAGCTCCTACAATTGATGGGATTGTTTGGGGGGCTCGCTCATGAGGATCCCAATGAGCATATCATAAACTTCGTGGATGTTTGTGGGCCGTTCTTATTTAAGAACATATCACAAGAATCGGTCAGTCTCAAGTTGTTCCTGTTCTCTTTGATGGGTGAAGCTACTAAATAGTTGGCTGAGTTACCAAGGAACTCTATCACCTCTTGGAATGAGCTGACCACAACATTTCAAGTGCGATTCTTTTCTCCATCGAAGATGATGACTCTAAGGGATGGCATCCAAGGTTTCAAACGCTTGGAAGGCGAGCCAATCCATGAAACATGGATGAGATTTAAGAAGATGGTGCTTCAGTGCACAACTCATGGACTTCCAGATAATGTGCTGCTGCAATATTTCTATAGAAATCTTGACTCGATAAGCAAATGAGTGGTTGATAAACTTTCTCTGGGTGGTATAATGCAACAACCCTATGCAATAGTATCCCAACTCTTTGATTGCATGACCAAGATCAACAGGGCATGGTACACTCGAGAAGACGAATTCTCTCCTCTTACTTATAAAATGAAAAAAGAGCAGATAGGAAAGGATCAACAGAGAGACCAAAACATGGCCAAAATGATGACCCAGCTGGATATCTTGGCTAAAAATGTCATGGGTGCTGGCACAAGATGTGTTAATGTTGTGGGTGTTGGTGGATAGAACCATGAAGAAGCATAATTTGAAGCGTTGTACAATGAGGAAGTGAACTTCCTAGCCAATCAAGAATGAGGTTATTGTGAAAACTACCCAAGACCGGGTGGAAATCAAGGATGGAATAGAGATGAGGGCTGGAGAGACCGTGACAGAGAATGGCGTGATCGTAACGCCACTTGAAAGGAAAGAGAGGGGGAGAAGGATAGGTATGTTCCTCCCCATGAGCGTCAAAAGCCCAAAGATTCTGAAGGTGGCCGGACAGAAGATATGCTTTCACGCATTCTCACCAAAGTTGAAGGGTCCGACAAAGTGTTGAAATAGATGAAAGAGGATGTATCAACTCTCAATCAGACAGTGACCTCTCACTCAATCTCTATTAAGCAGTTAGAGACCCAAATGGGTCAAATTTCTTCACATCTGAATCCAAGACAACAAGAGGGGTTACCTAGTAACACAATGGCAACCCCAAAAATGAAGCTTGATTTGGTATCCTAGTCGTTCCACGACGTTAACTAAGGCGTTTCTTGGGAGGCAACCCAAGTTTTTAATGCTTCAAGTTTGATTTTGAATAACGGGTGTTGATGGTGCAGGTTGAAAGGGTGAAAATTGTTGGAAAAGAAGCAGTTTGGTGAGCCAAAAGTCCAGTTGGAGACCCGCCGACGAGGTCGGCAAGCCTGAATTAGACCGTCGTTGGATCCACAAAACCTGATGTGGAAGTCTGTAAAACTTGGCGGGCCAATCATTTAATCGGGGACTCGCCGAACAAGTCGGTGAGCCCGTTTTAGTCCTCCGTTTGGACCCCCAAATTGACTGAAGGGCCTGTAAAACTCGATGAGTTAAATAATCGCTCGGCGCATCGCCGAGTGGTTCGGCGTGGACGACTTACTCCGCCGAAAGGGCCGCAAACTGAAACGTTTTAAAAGTCCAAACAGTTTAAAATTTCAAAATCCTTCATATTCTCTCATTTCTAACCCCGTACACTCTCACCCGCACTTTAGATTTTTTGTATTTTTTCTATTTCACTTGCTTTTTATGTGTGATCTTGTGCCCGAATTTGGAATACATTGCCGCCTAGCTTTTCAAAATTTACAATTCGACATACAGGTTGGTTTTTTAAACCCCGTACTTTAGTTTAGTGGTAAAAATCAAATACAATAGGTGAATGTGTATTAATATGTGTTGGGTAATTGTTTGAATGGTGTTTTATGTGTTGGATTGCCCGTATTGTGTTCGAATTGGTGCCTAAATGCTTAAAAAGATGATTTCCCGTATTTTGTGCGATTAATTTGATTCTAAATTGTTGGGTAGCATTTGTGTTACATTGGGTCTAGTTGGGTGAAGTCTAAGTAGCCTCGAGTTGTGCCAAATGACGTAATTTGCCCGATGATGGAGCGTTTGACGCCATTCCTAAGGGAAAAGGTCGTTAAATGGCCAATTTTGGCCAAATCGGGGGAAGTCTAAGTACCCCGAAGGCATGGGTCGTATGGGTCTGAGTCTAATTCCATAGTGTAGGTGATGATTTTCATTTTGGGGGCTGGGTTTGATTTTGGGAAATAGGGTTGAAAACTGGCACGTTGGGCCGTTTGGCGAGCTTCTCGAGCTCGCCGAATGGTTCGGCGGTTCGCCAATATCCCCCTTTGATCACCCTTAATTTTGTGATTTGGTTGAATTGAGTCTGTAACTTTCGGCGGGAAGCCTGAGCTCACCGAGTTCACTCGGCGACTCACCGAAAAGTTCCTTTGATCGCCCTTTCTATGCCCCTAACCCTTAAAATACACTGTAATATTCGGCAGGCTACTGCAAGCTCGTCGAAGGGCCCTTAACATCGCCGACATGCCTTAATTTTGGAGAATTTTTAAGCTGATCTTTTTGGCGAGCCCGATCTGGCTCGCCTAAGCGATTTGCCAATTCAGCGACTCACCGATTGGTTCGGTGAGACTTTCTGCGACTTGAATTCTACAATTTTCTTGAAAAATTTCTAACATTTTTTGATTTGTTTTGCAGAAATAGCTAGGACTAATTTTGACGATAGTGGCATGCCGCCAGGAAAAAGGGCACGGGGCATTGTTATAAGTGAGGAAGCAACTGTTTCCACCACAACGAGCAAGAAAACACCTCTGAAGGGAGGCAAAGGCAAGGGTAAGGCGCCCGTAAGTGAGAGACTGGAGCACAACTCTGGCAGTGATGGGGAATCCTTCGATTCTCATGCCTCATTCTTTGAGCCTGAGGATAATGAATTGTTACAGACCCGGCGAGCAGAGATTCAGGCAAAAGCTCGTCAACAGCCGTCTAGGATTCTGGAGTCTACCACTCCTGCTGCAGATACAGTGCCAGCTCCAGCACAGACGGTGGTTCTAGCGCCACCAGTTTAGGGTCCTCCTCCCCGGTTACTCAACTGGTTAAAACCAAGGGATTGAGGACCATTCTAGAAGAGAAGAGGTTGTCCACGGATGGAGTAGTGGACAGATACCCGAATGTGTGTGACACTCTCCGGTTTCACCGATTTGAGATCTTCACCAGGCCCCGTGGCCCATATATCCCCACCTAGGTCCGGGAATTTTATGCAGCTTACAGTGACCTGGTGCCCAAAGGAAAGAAGAAGGCCAGTGCCTTCAAATCGGTAGAATCTGTGGTGGTCCGGGGGGTGACAGTCTGATGCGACAACAACAAGATAAACACAGTATTTGACAGAGCCACAGACATCGAGCACGCATACCAGTGCATGGTCACTTCACAAACTCTGGATGACTTGAAGGGCTGGCTAGCTCCCCTTATTTCTGACACCACCCCGAGGTGGATTGAGGCGGGAGCACCTATTGAAAAGAAGGATCTGAACATAGAAGCTCGGTACTGGTTTGGGTTCATCAGTAGCTCAATCATGCCGTCACAGAACGAGTCCATTCTCTGCCACCCAAAGGCGGTCTGTCTCGGATCCATCATCGCCAAGAAGTGGCTAAACTTGGGGCTGATTATAGAGCAGGAGATGGCCATGAGGGCCAAACAGCGCCAGATGTCCCTACCATTCCCAATGCTGATTACGGAGTTATGTCGTTGGGCTGGATTTTCTCATGATGATAAGAGGGATATCGAGGTCACTCCCACATCTTCCATCGATATCCGGCGCATAGAGGCCGAGTATACACGATATGAGGCCGACAGTAGGAGAGCAGCCCCGGTGGATACATCCCCGGAGGTAGACATCGACTCATTAACTGCAGAGGCATCTTTGCCTACTCCGGCCTCCGGGCCTTCAGGTACATCTACTTCCACTCCTTCCCAGGTCCTAACTTTTTCTGCTGCCTCCCAGTCCCCTAGAGCTACTGTTGGTTCCACTACCGCTAGGCCTCCGATCATTCAGGCCATGCTCTTCAAGATGGGGCACTTAGCCCATTTTGCAGATGTGTGGGCTTCCCGGCTCAAGGCCGAGGTACCCGAATAATTGAGAGAGCTATCACTAGTGCGTATGAGGTGTGTGAGAGTAGTGATTTGCGAGAAAGGACAGGGTATGATGACTGAGGTTACGGCTTTGAAAGATGAGGTTTCTGAGCTTAAGAAGGATGTGGACCATCTGAAGTCCACAGACTTTACTTCACTATTTGGGATGGTGGAGATCCCAGATGATCCGAGTGCTGAGATTCCATCTTGTGCTGAGGTACTTTCGGCTACCATCGGAGATGATATTAGGAAGGATGTTGTTGATGCTGAGTCTGATGCCGAGACTGATGAGGAGCGAGATGCTACTGTTTATGAGGATCTGGCCGACCTAGAGGGTGCCATGTTGAGACAGCCCGACAGGCATCTTTGAGAGACACTACTATGGCTGGGGCTAGTGCATCTACTGCTGACGCATCACCAGGCATTGATGCCCATCCTCAGAGTGTTTCCCCGGGCATTGATGCCCCGACAGATGGAGCGACTAAGTAGACATGATCATCTTTACCTCCCTCTCTGTTGTTTTATTGATTATTTATGTTTTTGTTGCATTTGAGGACAACTGTTTTTCTTTTGTGGATGGGGTGAGGTATTTCCATACCTACCTCTTGTGATTCTATTTTGTTTGTGAATATTGGGTTTTGTTGATCTATAAATGTGTTTTGATCTTGAATTTGTGTGGATGTTTTAGCTTGTGGCCCTTGAATGAATGGAATGGTTTTTAACCAAATTTTAATTTGCCACCTCTTTTGTGTGTGATTGTGGCTGTTCTTTTGCGAATTTGAGTATCAATTTTGATCAATACCGATGACTTGAATAATGCTCTTAATTGAACGAAATGAATGTGTGGCTACGATGAGGCCAATGAAGTTGCATAGACAATGTGTAAACTTTTAGCATCTCGTTGTGACTAGCCGGTTATCGAATGAGTCTCTTGTGATGAATATTGCACAATAGCTAGAAAGTGTGGAGTCTTGTTTGATATTGGTGCCAATGCCTTGTGTGATGAGATTACTTTGAACAATGTGTGATGACACCTAAAAAATTTCCCATTGGTCCGGTTGACTAAGTGATGCAAGCACTTGAAATGATCTTAGGCAACAAATTTTGAAGAGTGAAACAATTTGACAATATACCTCTTTTATGGCCAACCTTGTGAGATGTGTGAACCTTGCTTGAACCATTTTTGAGCCTTATCCTCTTTCTTGGAAGAAACTTGAACAATTGTAACCTCTCTTTATTCAATTCACCCATAACTTTCATGAAGTGTGGTTTCTTTGAATAGCCAACTTAGGCCAAAAGTCTATGTTGGGGGTGTGGTGAAAAGAGAAGGAAAGTCAAGAAGTGTGAAAAATCTCCCTTTGAGTAATGGTTTGAAAAAGATGGAATCCCTACATGTAAAAAAAAACAAGAAAAGAAATGAGAACAGAAGCAAAGAAAAAGAATGAAAAAGTTATGAAATAAATTGGTGGAATTTGCAAAATAAATGGGGTATTCGATAGTTCATATGAAGTTGAATAATGGGGTGGATTGTGAGCATTTTTGAAATGTTAAAGAAAAAAGAGGAAAGTGATGATCAAACCATACTTCATGAAGGTAGAAGCCACTGAGCCTAAATGACCATACATTGACACTCAACCCCGTTACAAGCCGAGAAAAGACCTATGTGATCTTGAGTGAGCTGAAACAAATGTTGATTGGAAAATAAGGGCAAACCTATGGGTGAAGTCATGCATGTGTTCCTCTTTGTGAGCGTGAGAGTTGTATGTGATTCTGGAACTTTAACATGGTTGAGAAATTGTGTGTGAATATGGAATCATCTTTGTTGTGAGGGAATTTGAGTACCTTTATTGAGCTTGAACTTGCATTTGAAGCAAGGATTGTGAACTTGAGTATCTTTGATAATGGTGAGTCACAATTTGAATCTTTGAGTGCACAGTTGATCATTGCATGAGTTAGTTGAACCTTGTTGTGTGCATTCATGTTGAGTCTTATGCAGCACTATGTGAGACATCATTTTTGAACTGTTGATCTTGAGTTTTACTTGAGGACAAGCAAAAGTTTAAGTTGGGGTGTTGATGAGTCCGAGATTTGGACTAATTTAGGGCTTTGTTTATATAGATTTAGTGTCCTCAAATGCTTAATTTGTACCATAAACTGATGATAAAGCCTTGATTTTCAGGTATATGGATTGAGGAGCAAAGCAAGGACACTAACTGGCAAAAAGGAACAAAACAAACTGAAGAAGTGAAGAAAGGCGAATCTAAGGATCACCAAGAGCACTTGGCGTGTCGCCGAGTGACTACTTTAACCGCCTAAAGTTTCAGTGTGCAAGCCCTGAGGGAAGAAACCAAGTAGGCGACAGAAAAGGGGCAGTCGGCGAATCGCAGAGCAGTTCCGCGATGCCAAAAGAGATCGCCCAAAGTTACAGAACTTGAGGATGCTGAGAGCCAAGGAAGAAAGGCGTAAGAGAGCACTGGGCGGTTCGCCGAGTGGTTCGGCGAACCCGACTTACCTCGCCTAATGGCCCTTCGTGGCTAATTTTTGGCAACTATAAATAGAATTTTGAACTGTAAATTGGGGATTTCCTTTCAGCTTAGAATTTTTCTTTGAAGGCTAGAACAGTTTTAAAGAGTTCCTTAGTAGACTTGAAGACTTTTTTAGATTCAATTTGGAGATTTTGCAAGTGGGTTTCGAATTTTCTTCAAATTGAAGCATCGTAAAGGTTTAATTACTATTACCCAGTTGATGGCTATTCAATTCGGTAACCGCTTTTACTCTTTTATGATGTTTAGCTAAAACCCCAATTCTTAGAGTGAGATCATGTGATTACGGGTTGAATTAGTTTATGGGTGTTGTTAATTAGTAGTTTAAATGCTATATTGAAGTGGGTTTAATCATTAGCTGAGGTTTAATTTATGAATTATAGTTGCAAATGCAGTTCTAATTTTGTGTTCTTAGCTTGCTCGAGAGAGAGGTTTTAGAACCAAAGCTTTTGATTAATGGTTTGTAGGTATTGGGTTGATTTGGGTTCAGCTCGAGAGAGTGAATCCTAAACCCAATCCTATCCATCTTGCTCGAGAGAGAAGATGTATTAAGGTTATGGGTTGTTCTTAATTGCTATGCTTGTTGATGTTTGAGAGAAATCACTCTAAGCGGATTAGTTGTTCGAGAGAAAACTATTTTAATTATAGTCTAGCCTACCCACTGATATTTAGCTATTTACTAGTAGTTTCAATTACCCATATATCAAAATTTGCCTATAATCAATCACATCCCGAGAATTTCTCTCCTTATTATTATCTCAATTTGTTTGTGATTGCATTGTAGTTGATAATTGCAAACCAAAAACCCCCATCTGACATTTAATGTCACCCCTTTAATTTGTTTCATGTCTTTTTCGATAATTTCTATTCTTATATCTAGTTAGATCACATTTGTACTTCTTAATTGAACTTTGAACACGTACCGCTCCCTGTGGGATTCGACCCCAACTCATTTGTTGGGTTTTATACTGCTTAACGATCGTTTACACCTAGAATTGGATGAGGTGTGCTTGAAACTTTAATCATAGCCCAAAGTCTCTCTAGGAAATTAAAGTTTCCTCTCTTGCTTACTTTGTGAAAGCATTTACTCTTTACTGAAAACTAGCTTAAAGGCTCTGTTGGAAATCGGAGTTTCCTTTCTTGTTTAAATGTGAAAAATATTTACTATTTGAGAATACATAGTCCCCACATACTCTTTTGAAGAAATGAACTTCAACTCTTTACTCTTTACTGAAAAACTATCTCAAAGGCTCCGTTGGAAATCGGTGTTTTCTTTCTTGTTTAAATGTGAATATATTTTACTCTTTGGGAATACATAGTCCCCATATACTCTTTTGAAGAAAAGAACTTCACTCTTTACTCTTTGCTCAACTCAAAACTCAAGTCTTAAAACAAGTTTAAAGTATTTGTAAAAGACTTTTGAAAAGACTCTAGGAACTCTCTAGACTTGGCTCTTAACTTTCTCCGAATTTGAATTATGAATTCAAGGTCATGATTTGTGATAGGAAAGATATCATGATGATTAGGAGTGCTTTTAGATATCTAAACATGAGAAACGATCAAGAAATCACTGTCTGGTAGCAAGTCCGCGACGCGGAGATGCATTTAAATATTTGGTCGCGAAATAAATTTTGAGGCAAAAGGGTCCGTTACCTCTCCGCGACGCGGAGGAAATTTTTATGAAATGGGGAGGCAGGTCCGCGACGCGGACTGGGTTGCCAGATTATCCCAACTTTTTCCTTCTTCGTTTTCTAACCCCAATTCGCCTAAATTCGATTCTTTTTCTCAACTTCTCTTTAGATTCAGATACCCAGTATATGTACACGAAAATCTAACTCAAACAACTCTAAAAATCGACACAATTATCTCAAAAACTCATCAATCTCAACCCAATTCAAGAATGAAAGCATATTCAAGAACACACATCAAGAACATCAAACTTCCAACCTTTTTAGGACGAATTCACGCTGAAATAAACAAGTTTGGCGCGTGGGTGAACAAACCCAACGCTATGTGAACTCACATACCTCTTAGGGATCAAATCCATGGCGAAAATTTGCAACAAAACTCAAGAACCTTGACGAACGCCTTGATCCTTTCCTCTTTTCTCCTCTTTTCTCTTCTTTTCTCTTCTTGAACTCTCAACTAAAACCTTAGGCGTATATTAGGATTATAAAACTGAACCTAATAGGATTAGACCCTTAAAACCTTACTAAAAATGAATTAAATTTGATCTGGTAAGGAGAAGATCAAAATACCCCTCACTATTTTCGGGTAACTTTCCTTAACTGGACAACCTAACTTCAAAAGGGCATATCTCACTCATCCAACCTCGAAACTTAGCAAACTTGGTGGCGTTGGAAAGATAATTCAAAGACCTTTCATTTGACATCTCATGACACACCTAACTCATCCTGTACTGAGAGTTATGGTCATTTGAAGTTGACCCAAAACTCATAACTTAAGCATAACTTGCAAAATTTCAGATTTTGCTATTTCCAATTTAGTTCCTTTTGGAACTCAAGGTGCTACATCTAGTAACCTTAACACTAAAGAAAATTTTAAAATCCTCGGTAAAATCCTACTCACAACGAAGGATGGTTCAAATGTTGGCTCAAATTTTTTTCTGGGGTGTTACACCCTTTCTGCTACAGGAAGAAAATGCATAAGTTCGCCATTTATCAAGTTTTTATTGTCTTGTTGATTTTAAATAGATTCTTACTATATTGATGTTCGCAATTATCTATCTGTAAGAAAACTTTTAGCTTCTTTTCTTGCTAAGTCTGTCCTTAACTAGTTCCACATGCTGAGTGTTGTAGTGTGATTGACAGTCATATTTAATGAGCTGTTGTGGTGGGAAATATGTTCCTTTGGTGCTATAACCAGGAATCTAAACGTCGTTTCAAAGTGTGTTTGAAAATTATAGTAGTTGGACCATTGGATGGATGAATTTTTCTAGTTACTGTTAAGTTTTCATGCCCAAAATCATGAAGATAATGTTTAGTGTTACATATATGTTTAATTTTCTATCAATAATGTCTAAAATCATTTTTTTACATATATATTCAACTTTCATTTTATTTATCCAATTTGTGTTTATGTGTGTGTTTTACAGATGCATACATGGAGGACTATGGATTCACGTGCTCAGAAGAGAAGCTCGATGGCATAAGATTGTGATTTTCAGAATTATATAATGCATCAATTTTTTTTGTTTTATGTTTTTTTGGTTTAAATAAAGTGTACTATAAATTTGATGACCTTGATATTACTTTATGTTAACTTCTTCATGATTTAATTAATTTTTTGTACTATTTATTCCATGAAATATTTTATTAATTTAATTATGAATGTATTGGTTTAATTATTAAAAAATTAGCTTGAAGAGTAGTTGTGGCTTAGTTTTATATAAACTACAATGCGAAATTGAATATTAAACTTTCATCAAAAGTGTTGCGGAGGTTATAACCCTAACAAAAATGAAGTACAAAAAAATAATTGCTGAGGTTATAAATCCCCACAAAATGAAATAAAATTATTTGGCCAAAAAAAGATTACGGAGGTTAAAACCCCTACTATTTGTCTGGTGCGGGGGTTGCTTAAAAACTGCCACAAATTAATAGTGACAAACCTAACTGCAGGAGTTTTTGAAACCCATGTAACAACAAATTGTGGGGGTTCTAAACCCGTGCTATTTGTAATTTTAACTCCCAGAAATTGACTCTTTTTTGGTAGTGTAAGTATATGCCTTTGTTTCCTTTCTACTGTTTCATTTTGTTGTGGTGTATGAACACATTTACTTTGATGTATTATATCTAAATGCTTGAATAAATCTGTACATTGAGGGTTAAAAAATTAAGTACCATTGTCAGATCTAATCAACTTGAAATGTGCATCAAAATGAGTCTTTATCATTGCCAGAAAAGTTTTAATTGCCACAGCCGTTTCAGATTTAAGTTGCAACAAATGAATCCAAATGAACCTGCTACAATCATCCACTATGTTGAAAAATGAGCTAAAAAGCTTAAAACTCCATTAATGGAGGTTTTCCATTTTCAACTACATCATATCATATTAATACTTGGTTGAATATTTGTTAGTATTATAATAATATATATGAATTATTTTATTCACTATATACTTCGGTACAATATTTAATATTTCGATATTTTATTTATAAATCTCGAATACCAAAAAAATTAAAATGTATATCATATATCATATATCATACAAAAAATCATGATATAAAAACTATGGCATCAATTTTTTAAAATCGATATGATAATTTAATATCTATCGTATCATGTCCATCCATAGCTTTGATTATACTCTCTTTAGTTCTATAACCATGTTGGTGAATGTTAAATTCACAAACTTATTTTATGTTGAGATATTTCTGTATGTTGCTCATGCTAGAAAGAATTGATGTTTCAATTTGTCCAAAAGTAGAGAATTAGTTAAGTTACAGTTGACATCATGATATACATTCATTGAACTTGAGAATATCATCTTAAGATATAATATTCTATGAAATATTCTAAACTATTTTGTAGTTTTATCTTTTATGTCGATGATACATCAATATTATAAATTAGTGCTTGATTTAATAAAATATTTTAATATTTTAATTAACAGTAGCTTTTTTTGTGGATGTTGTTTTAGTGCATAAAATGTAATTTTAAATTAGATAAAGGAAAAATTCAAATATAGTATTGATTGGCATTATAATTTGAATATTCTACAATGATATGTTGCACCTTTCAACTGCTGCTAAGAGTATGAATTTGTAGGGACAATTAATTGGATTAATTTTTTTTTGAAAATTGTGGACATTCACATTTTTTGTTAGATTTAATAGCCATACAATTGTCGTTAAATAAGACAATTCAGAATGAATTTACCCGCCATTTTAATTGCCACTAAATAATATGTGTGACTTGTAGCAACAATAAAACCACCTTTTACCAGCAATCCACTACATGGACGCTAAAGGCTTTAGCGACGCTAATTTCTACGGTCAAAATTCAATGGCTGGTAAATGTATTAGTGGCAATATTTATTTGCCGCTAAAGACGATTTTTATTGTCACTAAAGACGATTTTTATTGTATTCTATGAAAGTTATTGCAACAACTATCATAGTTATTGCAACTACTTCATCAGAAAGTGTGAAATAAATCATATTCTCACTATCGATAAATGATCAATTGAAAATATAAATATTGGCTTAAACCTTTTGGAGTGTTATAGATCGAGTATGGGTAAAGACAAGTAGAGAGAGTTTTCGGTGAGTTGTTTAGTTGATTTGTATCAGCAAAGATCTTATCTATTTACTCCCTTTCTCTATTGTTTGTACAATGTATTTCTTTCCAAACTACTATGGTAAATCGTAGATTGTCTCGTACACAAACTTTGATCCTTGGGTATATTTAGTTCATTCTATATTTTTTGTTATATGGCTATCAAAGGACTTTTTAGACTTGTAAATTTATATTTTCGCATTAAATATTGAAAGTTTCTAAATCAATTGAGTGGGAGTTTTGATTTACTAGCGAGAGATGGATAGATGTCATTATGACTTACATGGATTTTGGGTTAGAGCAATTTCTAAGAATGAAAATGTGAATATGCTAATAAGATTAGCTGGCAGTTTAATAAACTTACCATGATATTAATTCAAGATAGATATTTACTTTCCTTTCATATTTAATCAATCAAATCTAAATAAATCTTTTGGTGTAATACGATCTATGTTTTTATAATACAAGGAAATAAATTTATGTCAGTAGTGTGATTTCAATGAGCTTTTGACTTTTTGCAAATTAATCCGGTTATTATATTGTGATTTCAATTTCGGTTAATTCGTTATATGTTTAGTACATTATTTCGAACGCATGTCCCCATTGCTAGGGGTATTGCATTCATTTCTACAGGTTTTCAGATAGAGAAGAATCCTTATTGAATGTGGTTGAGTTCAAATAATAACTGGTACACTTCATTCCTTTCGGAGTTTCTGAGTCTGGAGTCTTCTTTTTTATTTGTGTAGTTGATGGTTATGTCAGGGCGTTGTTCCGACCAGGTGTTAGCTATTTTCCATCTTAGAGGCTTTAGATGCCTGATATAGGTCTTGTAAGTCGGTTGTGGCCATGTGGGCCTTGTTGTTAGTTGTGGTTTCAAGACTGTGGTCTAGATAACCTTGTTTTTCATTTGTTAATATTTTGAGTTTTTCATTGTGTTTCTTTCGATTTGGGTTGGCCTTGATGCCCATGTGTTTTGATTGGTCTGGTTTCAGTTGATTCTCTTAGTCAAGTAAGGAACCCAATGCCAGTCAGGCCTACCTGAGTTTGAGGCATTACAAAAGTACACAAAGTTCGAGCAAATTATTTCATTATTCCAACAAGTAAAAATGGTTATTCAAGTTCAAGTTTATACACAAACCTTGATATTTTAGCACATAGCAAGTTTTACCACAAATTAAGGAAATTAAATCTTCTATTCTATAGATCAATAAATTTGCCAACTTCCTCAAATGATTTTTCTTATCTGTACCAGGGTATATATACCACAAAGAGTAGCTTGAATTTCAGTCTAGAAACAACGTTTCTTGGATGATTTTGTGAATGAATATGATGAGAAGAGAAGATTATGATTTTTCATTGAGTTGTTTAATTGATTCGCATCAGCAAACATCTTCTTATCAATTTACTCTTTGTTGTCTCTATTGTTTGTACTAGGTATTTCTTTCCAAACTACTATAGTAAATTGTAGGTGCTCTTGTAAACAAACTCGATTCTTGAACATATTTAGTTCATTCCGTACTTTTTATTATATGACTATCAAAGGAATTTTTAGACTTATAAATTTATATTTTCGTATTAAACATTGAAATTTTCTAAATTAATTAATGGGGGTTTGAATTTACTAGCGAGGGAAGGATAGATGTCATTATAACCTATATAAATTTTTGGCTGGGACATTTTCTAAGAATGAAAGTGTGAATTTGCTAATAAGCTTAGTTGGCAATTTAATAAACTTACCATGATATTCATTCAACATAGATATTTACTTTCATTTCTTATTAGTCAATAATAAAATCTAAAGAAATCTTTTTGGAGTAACCAAATCTAAATAAATTTATGAAGGAAATATATATTGAAAAAAGAAGGTGTATATAACCACAAGTGAAAAAAGCAAAATGAGAACAAAAAAATGATTTCAAAGTGTTGTTTCAAAATAGCCTTTATATTAGGCCTTGTTTTTGTATGCACTAATGCTGAGGAAAAGGTCTTCGATGTCCATTCCTATGGTGCTAAAGCAGATGGGACGACGGACGATAGTAAGGTAAGAACCAAAAATTTACTTTTTAATGTGTTCTTAGTTATTATCGAATTCATACGAGTAAAAATATTAAAAGATCTACATAATAATTTCACTCACAAACTCGTTCTACTCCTTTTTACTTGTCTAATTGGCTTGGAGCTCCTTGATTTTACTCAATTGTCTTTTGCACTCCTCATAAGAAAGCATTAACCAAAAGTATAATTTAACTTGTCTTATAAAAAAAATTAAATATAAGGAATGACGGAATACATATCACAAAAGATCGCAAAAGCTAATTGTGTCTATCTTTGAACATGTTGCTAGCTATAAAATCATTCATTATTAGTAGATCCATTTCATTTAAGGCATTACTACATGTATAAAAGAGTCTCATTTGCTAAGGTAAATGACACCCCATGGTAGAATAAGAAGTTCCACATTGGCAAAATACATTAGAGATGTTGGGTATATAAGTAAGTAGGCCTAGTAACATCATTAAAAATCATGCGCGCCTAGGCCCAAAGCGAACAATATTACTAGTGGATTAGGTCATTACAAATGGTATCAGAGTCACTTTCTATATTAGCGTTGTCGATGTAAACCAGAGTTCAACTGAGTTTAGGAAAATCTTGATAAGAAGGGAAAAAACTCAGTGTTGAGTATAGGCAAATTTCATGCGGTTGGACGAAGTCCCACGTCGGCAAACCAAAGGTGATATCGTAGGTATATAATTAAGCAACTCTTACACCTTAGTGATGCATTTTAAAGTCGTGCGGGCCTAGGCCCATAGTAGACAATATCACTAGCGGACTAGATCGTTACAAGTTACTAATAAAATACTCCATAATCATTGTATATATGACAAATTTATTGTCTAATTATGTCTTGTTTTATTTGTTTATACTGAAAGGAACTTTTGAATGCTTGGAGGGATGCATGCAAATGGAATGGAAACGCCACATTGTTGATACCTTTAGGGGAATATATGGTAAATGGTGCAAACTTTAGTGGACCATGCAATGGATCGACCATGACCTTCGAAATGAAAGGAGTTATTAAAGCTCCAACAGATCCAAAGATATTCTGCAATGAGTCTTGGATTCGTTTTCAGTATATGAATGCCTTAAAGATTAAAGGACATGGAACATTTGATGGACAAGGGGCTTGTGCTTGGGGAAAGCATCAATGTGAAACCCTTCCGTTTGTAAGTTTTAATTTATTATCATATGTTTTATAATTTCAACTAAAATTATTTTTGATGAATTCCACTTTAACTATATGTAAAAAAAAATAAAAAATGTTTGTTTCATTAGGGATTATATGAAGTAACATTTGAAGGATTGTTGTCCGATTGCACTTTTCTTCAATTTCATTCTTGTCGTTGTTGTATTGAATAACTTATCTTCAATCTTCAATTGTTGGATTACTTCTCTTCAATTTTCATTTATTTTTTTCTTGGTTGTGTTGGAGTAGCTTCTCTCCAGCTTTCAACAGTTAGAGCACTTTCTCTCTAACTCATATGTATTTTTATTTTGTGGTTGTGTTGGAGCACTTCTTTCCAACTTCTAAGTATTGAAATACTTGCTCTCCAACTTACAATATTTTTTCTCTTGGTTGTATTGGAGCACTTTCTCTCCAACTCACAATGTTTTTTCTCTTAGTTGTGTTGGAGCACTTCTCTCCAACTTCCAAGTATTTGACCATTTTCTCTCCAACTTTCAAGTGTTGGGTCACTTTTTCTCCAACTCTCGTTAATGCCCTTTCCATCAACCTATTCATTTTTTTTGAGCACTTTCTCTCTAACTCTCGTTGATTTCCTTCCTACCAATTTCTTTTTTAAAAAAAACTTTCTCCAACTTTTAATTTAGATAAGAGTTTCTTCCTCTTGTGCTTGTTTGAATTTCTTTAAATCTACAATGTCTTTGTAATTCCTTCCTCCTGGCATGTTTTATTTCTATGCATATATCATTCGTTCGACTTTTGGTCAATATGATCATTGGCCACACGGACGACATATATAGATCATAGTCGTCCGCCGGCAGCGAAAACTCTTTGATTCTCTAACAGGATCGTAAAAGCTCTGATATCATAATTTGAAGGAAAATATATATTTTTTTTATCTTTAAACTTTCTTTTCTATATATTTATGTATATTAAAATAACTAGCAACATCTCTAAACCAAATAAACTAGGACTAGAAAAACATATTCTCATATGAACTAGGACAAACAAATTCTAACTAGACATTAATTAATTTAATAAATATCAAAAATAACAAATTCTAAACAACTTCAGATTCCTACTCCAACTTTGAATTATTATTCCATCAACATTGAAATTTTGATTCAACTTATATGACGTAAGATTTTGATAAAAGTATTCTAAAGTTGATTCATTATTTGACGTAGTTGAACTTTTAATTCTGGTCACTAAAATCATTTTGCTTGCACAATACCTTTATTTGGTTGAGTCCTTTTTGTTCCCTAATTGTCTGATAAAAGTTATAGTGGAAATTGAGATAGATAGCCTCTACTATTATAAGGTCACAAAGTCATTTTATAATTGTGAAAGTTTCCTAAACTTGTATGGTCTCAAAAAAAAAAAAAAAGTTGAAAATTTATCAAAGATTGTATTGTAATATTTAACATTATTGTGGTTACAAGATTTTATGTAGCAATTTTAATGTGAAGTTAACAACAAAATATTATTTCTGATGATGCCTTGTTTTAAATTTGAATCAGACAGTTGGATTCTATTTTATCAAAAAATTGATTGTGCATGACATACATTCAAACAATAGCAAGGGTGTACACATCAACGTTTTTCAATGCAGTAATGGATTTTTTAGGCATCTTAAAATAACGGCACCAGATGACAGCCCTAACACTGACGGTATTCGTATAGGCTACTCAAAGAACATCCATATCGTGGATTCAAACATTGGCACTGGAGATGATTGTATATCTATGGTCGCAGGTAGTCAAAGCATCAACATTTCAGGAGTCACTTGTGGCCCTGGCCATGGAATAAGTATAGGTAGCTTAGGAAAACTATCTAAAAATGATGTTGTGAAGGATATACACATCAAAAATTGCACTTTCATCAATACTCAAAATGGTGTGAGAATTAAGACTTGGGCATCATCAATGAGTGGTATGGCTACCAACATAACATTTGAGGATATTACGATGATAAAAGCATCAAATCCTATATTAATTGATCAACAATATTGTCCAACGGGTAATTGTAGAAAACAGGTACCTGCATTTTCCTTGGATCTTTAAATTTATTAGGTTAGGTATGTCGGAAGGTCATGTTGATGATTTGTTTTTAACATATTAGGGAAGCTCAGTGCAAGTGAAGGAGGTGACATACAAAAACATAAGGGGAACTTCAAGTTCAAAAGTAGCAGTTATATTTGATTGTAGTGCTTCACATCCTTGTAATGGAATCATTGTTAAAGATATCAATTTGGTATATAATGACGGTGATGGTCCTGCAACATCAGCGTGTGATAACGCCATAGGAAAAGCTACGGGTATCGAATTGCCTCCAAATTGTTTAAAAAAGTCTCTTAAGTCATAAGCATAAATTTTAATTTTAATATAGAAATAGTACCAAGGTGTTGATCGAGAGTGAGGATTATTGGTTTGTTTAGTAATTGATTTGATGAACATGGATTTACTACAATAAATATTTAGTCAAGATGAGTTTAAATCAATGATTTTCACTATTTCAATATATAGGTTTAAAATGAATTTTAGGAGTTTGCATAATTGATTTATATCTGTTGGGTATCCAATGTGTTTGGGCTGCCAAAACTAGGAATGTACTACACCAGATATTAAGCTGCTAGTGCAGGTTATTTTAGCTCTTCCCTTATGCAAGTAGGGCAATGACGGGGGAGAAGAATTGGCATGCTGGACACCTCCAAAACTTAATTTGAACAATAGCCATCTAATTTCTTTTTTATTTAATTTTTAGAATTAGGGGTAGATAAAGTAAAAAAGTGGGGTTGGGTTATGGGGTCATGGGCCTTTTCATCACTTTAAGAACTTGGGGATAAAAATACAAGTATATAAAATATCATTTTCATCCCAACATTTCAACATTAAATAAATTCATTCCTCCATAATAAAAATTAAATTACAATCCCAAGAAATATAAAAAAATATCTAATAATATTAGGTATAAACATTTTCCGAGGAAACCTCAGAACGTTCTCAGAGAACTCTTCGTCTTCTTCCATAAACCTGCTTTGCGAAATCATCAACCTCCATAAAACTGATCATTCCCCAACAAAACTTCCATCTTCCATTATTGAAAACGTAAAGAAAAGAGAGATCCTATAATCGTTCTTGAAAAACGAAGTGAAGTTTATTTTTTTTCATCAATCTTGTTCCCCAAGTTCAGTTGAATCTTTTTCAATCTTCTTCCCAAGTTCAGTTGGATATTTTTGAATCCTCTTCCTCTCAAGTAAGTTTATTCGTGTTTTCAATAACTTTTAGCCTATTTGATTTTTTTTATTGCGATAGTGTAGCGAAGTTTAGATTTTTGCTTAAAGTTCTAAAAATCTGACCCGTTTTAGTTCATGCTTTTTATTCGGAATCATTACTGACGTTTTGCTTTGGATAATGCGTAGAAATTTTTGATTTTTTATGTTTATCTGGCCTATCGATTTGAAAGTTTTTACTGTATTTTGGTCGACTTTAATGGTGTTTATGCCAATGGCATTGTCGAGTTTTGTTGGAACTGGTACTTGTTTTGCATATTTTTTTTAGCATTACTCTATTTGTGTTAATAGACTAGTGGTCGATATTTTGATATGAAAATTATGTTTTTGTATATAGTACAGTATGGCTAAAACTAGAGGCGACATCGTTAAACGATTTGTTCCTAAGGCTTCTAAAAATAAAATAAAAAAGGCTGAAGAAGTTTTCAGATCTTCAAAAAAGAAAAAAATTGTAGTTGAAGAGCCTAAGTCTAACTCGGATTCTGATACAATGGCTGAGATTGACAACTATGAGGACAGTAGTGCCCAGGATAGTGATGATGTTGAATCTAGTGAATAAAAAACTGACAGTGGAGATGAGGAGAGTAGTAGAGATACCCGAGATACTGGAGATGAGGATGAGGATCACTTGTCCTTGCCAATTTGTGCAAGAGAAATCTCTGATAAGTCCTATAATATAACGAAATAGATGGATGAGTTAGGATCGTTTCCAGCGAAAATTTCTGTGAGAGCAAGAATGACTCTTTATCGTGATTTTAGAAAACTTTTAGTTCAAGAAAAAATTTATAATGGCTTTAAAGATACTTGTTTTGGACACTTGAGACATATTCTAGAATATTTCAAGTTCAATGGACAGATGGTCCATTATATGTTGCTGCGACGTATAATAAAAAAAATTGCATGAGATGTGGTTCTGTGTGAATAATAAGCCTGCTTGTTTTGGCTTAAGAGAATTTGCATTAATTACGGGGCTGAATTGCTCAGCATACCCCGTGATGCAAAAATGACAAAAGTACTTCAGAAAGGTGAGAAATTTCAATATAAAGTGACCAAGAATAAGAATATCACTGCTACAAAGTTGATAAGTTTGATTAAGGGTACCAGATTGAATAAGGAGCAGAAGTTGAAGTGCTCTTTAGTTTGGTTCGTCCACTCGATGTTGCTTGCCCATGATCGATCAAAGATTGAGGATTCAAACCACATTAAGATGGTGGATGATTTAGATTTCATCAAGAGTTATCCGTGGGGGAAAGAGTGTTTTAATCTAACAGTGATGTATTTGAAGAACAAAATTAATTTGAAGAAGCAGAGTGAAGTTTACAATGAAAGAGGGAATGCATCGTATGCTCTTTATGGCTTCCCCTGGGCATTTCTGATACTTATTATCAATTATGTACTTGATTTATAATAAACTCTTATATATTTATATAGTATTTCATAGTCTCTGTTTATTTATTTGTTATTTTATTACTTTCAGGTTTGAATATATGAGGCTTTTTCTCATCATGGTAAGTATGCCAAGAAGTCCTTGGATTCTCCTCTGTCCATTCCCCGTTTACTTAGATGGCACACGATAAAGAGCGATAATATTATCGAAGGTGATCCCTTTAAGTACAAAGGGAGAAGTACAAAGGTATAAATTTATTTATTATTATCTAGCAATATTTGTAAATTAGTGAATGTCTTGTACTATATATTTATTTATTTTTAGATTGTGCACCCATACCTCACACCTACTGTCCGTGAGACAAAACAAAATTACATGGCAACATTAAAGCCATATACAGACGAAGTGAATGACACAATCATTAATGCTTTAAAGGCTAATTTGAAAGGTGTCACTGTCCTCACTTCAGCAGTAGAGAATGAGGAGGATGAAATATTGGGTGAGAATAATTCCAACCAACCTTGTGAGAATTCTGTTTCGAGTGGACAGAAAAATAAAGATGATAATTTGTGTGAGCGTGTTGCATCCCTTGAACAATCAATGATGGAAGTTGTTGTTTTTATACGAGATGAGAAATTGAGGAGAGCTCAAAAGAATAAGAAAAATAAAGGTACACTAATTTATATACTATTTGTGTAAAATAGTTTATTTGTAAGAATGTTAAGCCACTGATCTTGCAGCAGTTGATGAAGACTATACAGCACCAACAGTCGATAAAGATGGTGCTACAGTTGATGTTGATGAAATCCTTCCATTAACAATAGTCGATGAAGATCTTGTTGCAGTTGATGAGTACTTTGCAAAAGAAGTTAATGAACAAGAGGAGGAGAAGATGGCAGAAAAAGAAGAAGAAAAAAAAGAGGAGAAACTGAAAGAGAACGAAGAAGAAACAAAAGAGAAGCTGGAAGAGAAGAAACAAGAAGAAGATGAAGAGGAGAAGATCGAACGAAGAAAAAAGAAGAAAAAGAAGGGAGAAGATCAAAGAGAAGGAAGAAGAAGAAAAAGAACATGAGAAGTTGGAAGAGAAGGCAGAAGAAGGCTTGGCAGAAGAGGGAAAAGAAGGCAGTGATGAAAATTCAGTGGACGTGATGGGTATAGTTATGGAGCTCAATGGTGAGCTAAATGGTGATGAGTAAGGTATTTTTGATATTGTTTTTTTAAGATAATTAATTTTTAAAGTGGGTTTTAAGGCAATTGATTTTTGAAATGGTTGGTTTTTGGTGGTTGATGATTAAGACAGTTGGTTTTTAAGATAATTAGTTTTTGGTGGTTGAATATTAAGAGAATTGATTTTTGAAGTGCCTTTTAAGACAATTGGTTGTTGAAACAATTGGTTGTTGAAGTAGTTGGTTTTTGAAGTGATATTTAAGACAGTTGGATCATGTAAATGTCATTTTTATTTTGATGGATATTGTTGCCAGTTATCGACTTTAAATTGAATATATAATGCATTGTCTTACCAATTTCAAAAAGACTTCATTTTATTAATAGACTGTACTACTACATGAGTTAAAGATATGAGATTGTACTACTGCATCCCTGTTACACATTTCCAAAAAGCAACCACTAACAACAAACCATACAATATTATTTTTAGGCCTTTCTCTTTTTCTTCAGCCAATATCAACCTTTGTTTTAGTTGATCCCTATCTATTTCGGTGTCTTTTAGCAATACTTTAAAGTGATCTCTCTGCTCTTCTGCCTCTTTGAATAAAGTCAATAGCAAATCTCTATTTTCTTCAGAATTTCGAAGCCTTTCTAATATTTGAAATTTGGTAACGCCTTGAAAATTTGATGTCTCGAGTCTCGGACTCAATTTTGATGGGCTGCTCATTGATGAATCGTTTTCAAGCCACTTAAAAATAAAGCATGCACCAATTGCACAGTTAAAGGATTGTCGACCTGGGTTCGTATCGGTGTGTGACGTCCTCAACATAGCTAAATTACCACAACGACAAATGTAAGACTTTTTTGCATTGGATGTTTAAGATGCTTGAGACATAATTAAAAGAGATGTTTAAGTATTTTAAAATAGAATAGGATGGAAGAGTTCATGAATTCTTCTTTTTATACACTAAACAAAGTAAATGTTACCGTTGAAAAATAGCAATTTATACTTTTTTACCGTTGTAAAACTTGGATAATTGAGTAGTGTCATTGTTGGTCAAAATATATAGATAATTAAGACAATCAATATTTTTTCATGTGCTTGATTTAGATTGTACCAATGACTTCTACACTTCAACACTAATAAGGTATATACGGGTTGATATCATGCTTCAAAAATGATCTATACTGCACCTACTAGAATATGGCGCTTAAATATAGACCGTAGCTAGTATAATTTAAAAGGTAGAATGATTAACTAATAATAAACTATATTATTGAAATTTATTCAATTAAATAAGTTTAAACAAGTCATGTAAGGGTCCACATACATTGGGGGTGGAGATAAATGATGTATGAGAAATAGTTGTAGTTATACAATCAACATCTTCAAACTAATGTGTGAAGAAAGCACAAGTATGAATGAGGAATAGTTATGTGTGGTTATACAATCAACATCTTTACAACATAAGCATGTGATCATGTATGAGTCTACATAAATTGGGGTGGCAATCAACAATGTGTGGTTGAATAAGTGACATCCTCACAACATACTTATGTTTTCTCAAACATTGTTCTAAGAATGTTGATTATATAACCACAACTCTTCCTCGTATATCACTAATCACCACACCCAATTTATGTGGAGTCTTACATGATCATATGACTTGTTTAAACTTATTTAATTAGATAAATTTCAAAAATATAATTTATTATTAATTAATGTTGTTTTTTTTAAATTCTACTAGTTTTGGTATATATATGTACCATATTCTAGTAGGTGCAGTATCGACAATGCTTTAACATAGATATAAATCTGAATATACCTTACTAATGTCAAAGTGTAAATCTCATTGGTCATACATACACCACGCAGATAGAGATGTATCAATTGTATAAATGGTCTATATATTTTGATAACCAGTAAATATTTAGACATCTGATTTTTTGACAAAAGTTCAAATTCCACTTTTTCAATGGTAAAATCTGATTTCTTGATAATTCTTTAAGGGGTCGTTTGGTAGAGTATATATGCAAATAATGCTTGTATTAGTTATAGTTGGATTAGTTATACTTAGATTATTTCTTAAGCATTGTTTGATTTGGTGCATTAAAAATAGCATGCATGATACCCTTCACAATTTTAGTACAAAAAAATTAATTTTTTTTAGAGCACTTCCTTCTTTAATCATATTTTAATTCATGCATTAAAATCATTGCATTACGAATACGATGATTTTTCATATATTAATAATACACGACTTAATACACAATGAGTGGACTCGATAATAAACATTAACAGACCAAGCTTGGTAACGACATTAGATCATGAGTAATTACGATAATAGCTGACATTAAATTGACCAAAATGCTAGCAGCAAAAAACAACAGTAGCAAAAACAAATTCAATCAATAAATTCAACCAAGCTTGATTAAGATTTGTTGTTGTTCACACATGTGGTTCTCTTGTGTCCGGTTCTCTTGTAAATTGAACATTTGTTCCTTCTCTTGCTTTTGAAATTCTCACCAGCGCCTTTGACACGTTTTCTTCTTTTTCTTCCAAGCTTGGTATCGACAAGAGGTGGAAGAATCTTCACATTAAGCAATTCTTCTGGCACACACCATTCTGACTCGAGAGGGACAACATTAATAGAATCTAAGTATGCAAGGAGGTATGATTCAACTTTATACAAAGGCGAAGAGTAGTCATAAATGCTCATACCATACTCATTGCCATGCTTCGATCGCAAAGCGGCCATCGCGTGAGCAAAATGTATCTTGATCAAGTCATATTCCCTACAAGAACATGACTTTTCCAGTAGGTCCACATATGCAGTAACACCTGCACCAAACACGGTAAATTCATCGTCGTCCCAGGTTACGTTCTCCACATACAAGAAGTCGCCCTCGATCATTTTTTTCTTGCGATTTTTTCAGCAGAAGGCACCATTTGATTACCCATTGATTTGAGGATATATGCATGCCTCTCCCTGAACAATACTCCAAACCTCTTAGCAATCGAATTAAATATTGATACCATGGGATACTCTCTTTCGTCTATCAACATAACATTGAGTGACTCGGCGATATTTGTGGTCATCACATCATATCTATTGCCAGGAAAATGTGCCCTGCTCCACTTCTCAAAACCAATATCATACTCAAGGACGACGGCTGTCGCGGGGCATTTGTTCTTGAAGTCTACAAAATGATTGTTAAACTCCTCCAAAGAATAAGCCTTTGTCGCATTGTAGTAAAGATAAAGGTAATCTCCACAATGATGATTTACGCGGAGATTTACACCGAGGTGCCTCATACAATATTCGTGGTGAGCATGATTGTAAACGTTCACAATACCGTTGGCGATGCTCTTGTGTCTATCAGAGATACAACACAAATCTGGTTCATCGACCACAATATCCTTCAGTTTCTCAAAGAAGAATGTCCAAGATACATCATTCTCTTTGTCCACGACACAAAAAACAATTGGATAAACATGATTCTCTGTATCTTGTGCAACAGCGCTCAACAACACGCCCTCGTATTTACCATGTAAATGAGTGCCATCAACCGCAATTACCTTTCTCATGTGGGCAAATCCCTTAATGCAAGCACCGAAGGCCAAGAAATAATACACGAATCTACGACTATCCTTATTTACCATGATACTATAGCTAGAACCAACATTAAGAGTCTCGATCATATTGGAAAAAGTCGGTAAGCATGAATATCCGTTCTCCGTTGTTCCTCGGATCATTTCCTTCGCAACCACACCTCCCTTCCAATATTTTCAATAGCTTGGACTACAACGAAAAGAATTAAACATAGCCCTTTGAATCTCTTTAACATTCGGACCCTTGCCATCACGATACATATTTACACAAAGTGAAGCAATGACTTTGATTGAGATATTTCTATGGCTAATGTTGGCATGTTCAACGCCACAACTATGCTCGCCAATATACTTGTAGATACGAAATCTATCCGAACGCTCATATTTCCTCGCCCGCAACATCCATGCACAGTTGTGAGATACACATTTCACCTTTAAATATTTAGTACAACTCCTCAAAGTAGCAAAATCAAAAGACTTCTTTGCCGCCACTTCGGCTAATAAAAATTGCAACATATTCTTGCTACTGAAAGTTTGGTTTATGCATAAATTAGTTCCATCGGAGAAGGAATGGTTGGATTGTGATCCCAATTCCTGTTCTCTCTGCATTTCTTCACAACATTCGGGTTCGGGATCTTCCGCATCTACTGAATAATTTTCCACATTAGTTGGATCATCATGTATATTCATTGAATGATCACCCAAGCTCTCAATTGAATTATCACCCAAGCTCTCCTTTGAATGATCACTCAATCTTTCATTTTCAATCAAATCATTGTCGCCATTAAATGAATTTGTTGGTTCAATTGGTGGCCTCACATTGACGTTTATCCTCAATATAGGCCTAGAGCCATCAATACCAATATCTAACATGTACAAGCTCACGTGCCTATCATTTTTTATGAATGTGGGATGTATTTTTCCCCTCCCATTCATTTGATAGCTAATCACCAAGTCATTTGGCTCGCAAGTTAACTCACCGGCCTCAATTACGCTTGGAATCATATCCTCAGATGAACCATTGCGACGCAACGCAATGGGCACTGTCGTCTTACTAAAAGATTTCCAATTTCAGCTTTTGGGAGTCTCCTCCCATACTCCCATATAATCTCCACCAGCAACAATAAATTCAGCTATTGCCATTATAGACTACAAAGATAGATACTAGATTACAATATTAGCCTTTAACGATCAATGAGGTACGACATCCGTACAAAAACGCGACTGGATGAGATCGGGGTTCAAAATTCAGCTCCTGCAATGGCAAAACATTTTTTAATGCTTTTAAACTAAAGAAATGTATCTACTAATGAGTTTATCAAGTGATTATGAAAGATTTCTCAAATTTCTAAAATGGCGGAAAAATCATTTGGAAGCTTGATTTTTAAAAGAAAATGGAGTAAAAATGAAAATGGAGTAGGAGATGATGATGATTTTACCTTGGAAATGGATATTATGGCCGGAATCGACAATATTGACAGCAAAAACAACATGGTTCTTTCCCGTTGGAGACTTTTCTTTTTTCTAATATAATTTTTAATATTATGTAAATAGATATATTATTCCATGTTTGTTGGAAAAGAAGGGAGGGACCAAAGTGAAGATATGAAAACTTAGTGGGATCTTTTGTATGTACCAAGTAGGGCTGATGTCATAATTAGTGGGTATACCACTAATTTTTCAAGACTTGTGACTTAATGTCACATTAAGTTTTGAGAGTGGCTATTTTGCCAACTCTCCTGTAACTGAATATGAGACATATACAAATCGGTTTGTTAAACGTCTCTAGAATGGTCAGTAAGTAGTAATTTTCAGTTTTGTTGCATTGTTACTTTAGCTTCACATCACTCATGCATCTGGCTCACAAAAAGGCGGAAAGAGATTAATGCACTGGGCTTTCATGCTTGTCATCGGTGCTTCAGTGTTGATTGTTTTAGTTCTTGGAGCAGTTATTACCTACAAATGTTGGAAGCAAAAAAAGAGGCAGAACGAGGCAGCTCGTTTCTTGAAGCTGTTTGAAGAGGACGATGACATAGATGACGAACTAGGCATTGGGCCACTTAGTCATGTTATATAGAAAACTAGTACTATCATTTTTCACTTCTCAACATACGTGTACATGCATGATCGTAGTTGTATAGTAGAACTTAAATGGGGATCTTTTTTTGTATCGAATCATATTATTGCAAGAGAATGTAGCAAATGTAGGTACATCGAATCATATTATTGCAAGAGAATGTAGCAAAAAATACAAATATGTCATCGAACTTTGAGAAGAGGTTTATCTATGTCATCCATTAGAAGTTGGGCTCACCTCTGCCACTGCTATTACACAAAGTGCCCGTTTCAGTTTGTGCCATTATTTATTAACGGAAACATAGCCAGGTTTGGCATATTACTTTTGCACGTGGCCAATGATGAAAGGGGTAAATTGAATCTGGGTGGGTTTTTAAAATTTGACTGATTTAATTAGTGACAATGTGGCTCCTTACATCGTTGGCCACGTGTAAAAAAGTGGTATGCGAAAACCGGTTATGGTTTCACCGGAGCTAGAAGCATTAGCTGCCAATAATGGTATTAAATGGTGCATTGGCCAATGATTTGTCAAACTAATTTTCAAGATGTTAGAAGAAAGAAACACCGTAAGAAACTAAAGATGATCATATATATCTCATGCATTATAGGACCATACAATATTTGATGTGTTTGGACAAAATAAAATAATATATGTGCTAAATGCATATCTATATATATGTGATACCAATTATGTTGAAAATACATCTTAAGTCGGTCTAAAAGTTTATAACAACTTATGCTTAAAATTATAAATAGATCTATTATTTAAAAGGGGCGATTTGTATCTATTAGATCTAAAAAGGATTTGATCTCAACCTCGATCCGAGACCGGACACGGGACAACCCAAACCCAAACCCAACTTCCAAACTGGGACCCGACCTCGACACCCAACTCCTGACCTAGAACTCGTCCTCTAATTTGGGAGTTGGCCTCGAATCCTGATCCAACTTTCGACTTGACCCGACCCGAAACACGACTCCCGACCCATGATCCAACTTCAAAATTGGGACCCGATCTCGATTTCCGACTTCCAAACCAGGGCTCAACCCTGACACCTGATTCGAAACCTGACTTTTGAATTGGGATCCGTTTCCAACACCTGACTCTGAACCCAATTTTTGAACTAGAATTTGATTCCGACACCTGGCTCGGATGACCGATCCAGGACCCAAAACCCACACCTAACTTGGAACCCAACCTTGACTCTCGACATGAAATCTGACTGCGACACCCGACTCAGAACCCCACCTCGAGACCTAGTTCACCCGACCTTGAATCCTGACATGGGACCTAACACTCAAATCGAAATCTGACTCCGACTCGACCTGGCGGTCGGGTCCCAATTTAAGAATCAAGAGTCGGATCCCAAATCAGTATCAGGAATCGGCACCCGAGACTTGAGTTAGGATGGAAAATTGAGGTGTGAGGTTAAAAAAGAGTTTTGGAAAATGTTTTCCTTATTTTTTGGAGGTAAGTCATTATCCTTGAATTTGAGGAAAATAATTTGATTTGAAAAACATTTTCCAAAACATTTAAGACAACCAAACATGAGAAAATTGAAAAACATTTTTCAAAAAATGTTTTCCTTTATACCAAACACACTAGTAGCACAAAAATATTTAGCGGTTATTGAGTAAATGTCATTGTATCCAGAGTTACTCAAGTCTTTAGAAGTATTTATCTAGAGTGTTAATTATATATATCCCTTTTTATTATTGCCGCTGAATATAATATAGTGACAAGGTATATCATTGCGGTAAAATCCTTTATTTGTTGTTGTGTGTTGAGCTTAGAAAATCATGATTTTCTGATGGCGCACATGTTGATCAATTGGACACATGTTATAACTTGAAATTATATTGATGGTTTTTCGATGGAGTGCATGCTGATTTGTAGCGTATATACTTTTTATGAAAAATCACTGAGGACTGAAAATGAAATGACTTTGATTTGGAGTCTATGCTGGGCATTTCTTGCTACACTACCACATTGTTGGGTCTATGTTGGTAAAACTCCAGTGCTTTTGATTGTGGATTGGTCTTGTCTCATTGAGTGATGCCGCATTTCGGCATTGATAGTCTTGTTTGAAGTGATATTCTACCACTATGTACTTGTGGCCACTGTTCGTTTAACCTGAGAGTCATTTTATAAAAATAACATTTCTTTTAAACTTTAAAATTTTTAAGATTAAGTTAATGATTGTCCAAGAATGTTGCAAATTTTACCAAATATACACCAACACTAACTTAATTATTGTGGTTTATAAAAAGGGCTAAACAAGTATAGGTGGTTGACATGACTAAGGCCGCTTTTATGTTACATTCCTTATTGGGCCTAAATTGCGTCATGTATAAATGTAGGTTGGCAACAGTGTAGACCGTGTTGAAGACCTCCTATTATGGGAAGGCCCATTAGGTCAAGGTTGGTGCCTATAAATAAATGGCTAGCTAGGTCGCCTCTCATCTCCCTAACCTTACGAAAAATACCGCATTCGACTCCTAGTTGTAAGAGAAGCAATGAGAGGAAGACCTAGTTGAATGTTCCACATATCTGAAACACGCTTCCGCATTGATAAACAAGATGACTTAACAGGTATGCATTTTAATCTAGATTTCTTATGATGTTTATTTACAAAACATAGTAGATCTGGAAAAATTAAAAGCTGCCCTTCCAATGATTGTCAAAACTCAACCTTAAATAGGCCAACTTAGTGTGTCCTTCAACTAAGATCTTCTCCATCATCATTCCTCCTTATATCTCATCTACTGAAGGCAACTTCTTAAGATCGTATGTTTCTCCTTCAAGCCAATTCAAAAGATTAAACATGAATGACAAACTTGGCTGAAATTCCAAAATGATTTTGTCTCAAACTTACTTCTTTTGGAGTAAGTGATATCTCAAAAGAACTGAAACAAGAGGAGAGTCAAAATTAGGGATGGCAATGGGTCAGGGTTGGGTGGAGGCGGGGCGGGTTTGGCTTTATGCATGGACGGGGTAGGGTGGGTTGAAACTTTTTGTAAAGAATTTAAAGCGGGTTGCGGGTTCCTTGTCTTCACATTAAATTTTGTTGTACATTCATTCTTAAAATTAAAAGTTGCATTTTAAATTGGTTTCACAAGTTAGAATTCACTCATCTCTTGACTATTGTCATCCAATTTGTATCAAATTCCCCTCCTTATTAGTAGTAAAATAGAATTACTCATTATAATAAAGTTAATAACAGACCTATAATATAACTAGACCAATTTATTTATAGGCAACTACTAGAAGTTAATAACTGGCATATAATATGATTAGAGCAAAATATAATTGCTAATTACAGTTATTTAGAGTATGTGATAAAAATGTTAATCACAATAATAAAGTATAAATATCCTCTGTTTGTCAGTTTTAAGAGTTTAGATTCCAACAATTCACTTTGTTGTAATGTCGTCAGTATCCTTTTTTTCGAGTTCGACACGACTCACTTATTCTAAAAAATAAATCAGTATTTTATGAAAAAGAATTTTATAAATTTCAGTTTTAGTATAAAACATAGTTTAAAAAAAAAACAAATTATTAGGAATGGAGCAGTGTAGGGAGGGTCTATGTGGGGCGGAGCGGATTGAAAATAATTTTTTACTTTGTGAGGCGGGTTAAAATTTTTGCGGATTCATGCGGATTTTCCCCGCAACACGCCCCGCCCCGCCCCGTTTGCCATCCCTAATTAGAATCTCAAAATTTGGGGATAAGAATTGATCTAGTTTTGAACTTAATTTCAGTCCTAGTTAGTTGAAGTTCGAAGTTATAGTTAAATTGTATGACTTATTTATTAATGAGGACATATAGTAAACAAAGATGAAAATTCACAAGAAATTTGTAGAAGGTTTGTTCTGTTAATTAATGTTAATAGAAAGTTCAACAGGGCTTAATTTTAAATATCATATTTATTGTATACTAGCATGGCGGGTAAGAAAGCAACAGGGAGCTAGAAAATTGTAATAGTGTAAAAATAGAAAATAATGTCGAACAGTGTGCCACATTCTCTAGACATCGTTTGGATTTATATAAAAAACCAGTGAAGCTTTTAGAGAATGTGACATTGACCTTGGAATATTGCTTTTTCGTAGATTGGTAAACCATTTTCTTTTGTTCATCGAACTAATGCGGTCATCGATTATTTTATGGATTCTGCAATAAAATTAAGTGTAGGTACCTACACAAAGACGTTACAATGCGAACTTTGAAATGAAAATTAGACTTGATGAGGTGTTCATTGTCTTACACTGTTACGTGCTTGTTCAACAACAGATTGTGTACTTACACTTAATTTTATTGCAGGATCCATAAAGAATTATTGATGACCACATTAGTAGTTGCATGAACATAAGAATATTGTTTACCACTTTGGGAAGAATAACTATCCAAGATCGACGTTACATTTTCTAACAAGTTCACTGGCTTTCTTATATATGGTCAAACACCATCTAGAGAATGCGGCACACCAATTGACTTCTTTTTCTATTTTCACTATTGCGATTTTTTGGTGTCTTGCTTCTTTATGACCCTCCATGCTAGAATTAATACAATAAAAATATATAATACATCGATCAATTGTTTTCAAGAAATGTGTCTGCAGAAAAAAATTGATCAATTGTTTTCAAGATCAATATATAAAACATTGGTCTGATGAAGATATATTGAAATCAGATATACAGTGTGTGTGTGTTTGATTTATAGACTAAGGAAATAGAAGTTAAAATGGTTAAAAAAGTATACTAATTAAGAAATAAGTGGATTTTAATAATTTTCTAAATGGAGAGGGCTTAAAATGTCACTCAAATTATTTGAATTAGTACAAATCTACCCTCCATCTACCTTTTTATTTCACTAAATACCCCTGGTGTCAACTTTTTGGCTCAAGAGGTTGACGTCAGGGGTATTTGGGGGTCGAAAGGTAAATGAAGGATAATTTTGTATTAATTCAAATAGTTAAGGGGCATTTTAGGCCCTTCTCCATGTAGAAAATTATTAAAATCCACTTTATCTCTTAATTAATATACCATTTTAACTTCTATCTTCATAGTCTATAAATCAAACACATAGTATATCTCACTAAGAATATTGCTTCCTCCCTCCAAAAAATAAATGATTCAAATTCAAATTATAAAACTTGATGTATCTAATTTTTTCGTGTGAACTTATATGATGATTTTTTATGTTTTTATTTTAAACTATATCTGGAAGCTCTACATATAATATTATAGATTACTATTTTTCCTTAATATAATAAAAGGTCTTTAACACGATTGTAATTAAAATACATATAGTAGGATTCCTTTTTCAATGAATTCAATAGCAACAATATAACAATCATAATCTACGGATGAGCTTTGGGAAGGTCTAGTGTACTCAGACCCCACTCCTGTCTCAAGAAGGTAGAAGGTCTAGTGTACTCAGACTCCACTCCTGTCTCATGAAGGTAGAGAGGTTATTTCCAAATGACCCCGACTCAATCCAGTTCATTTTTTTTTCTTATTTGACTCACGCTAGTGAATGCATCACGCCTGGTTCTCTTTTTGAGAATGAATTTTATACTTATTTTAGATTGAAATGAGTCACTAAAGAATATAGAATTATATGCATGGACACTGTAATATTTTTTAATATGTATTAATTAACAACCTAGAATAAATTTACAATTTTGGAAGCTACATAAATAAATCTACTACTTTTCTTAATAAAAAACTGTTTTTAGCATGATTGCAAGTCAAAAATCACGTGATATACAGTCAATAGTATAATTTTTTTCGACGAATTCACTAAATCCATACTAATTAAGAATTAGAAATCAAAAAAATCTATTTGACTCCAATGAGTTGCGCCATGACGAACCCATCACATTTGGTTCTCTTTTTGGGGAATGAATTTTATGTTTGTTTTAGAACAAAACAAGTCATTAAAAAGGTGTAGAATATTTATTATACTAGATAGGCCACGGCCCGTGTCAACATGATCCGTCCAAGTTATACACTTGAAATAGAAAAACTTACATGAAAATCATCTTCTAAGTTTTGATTAAAAGTAGAGATACATGATGTGTGATTTCACTTCATTATTCCACCAAGAAGGCTCACAAGCATTGTTTGTTAATCTAAACAACAGTTGAAGTTCTCTGTTACGCTTAATATGGAATATTAACGTAAAATTGATTTTCTTTCCCACAAATCACGCAGAACTGATTTTCTTTTCCCACAAATCACGCAGAACCAATTTTCTTTTCTCACAAATCACGCAGAATTGATTTTCTTTTCCCACAAATCATGTAGACTAATTGATATCAATCCATTCCAATCTGTAACAGCTTCACAAAATTCAAAAATCAAATTTTCATCTTCTCCATCAATTTGAAATCTTGAATCTCAAATCCTCCATTGTAGATGATTGGACAAACGATTCACGATTTCGAATCATCAATCAAAATCGTCGAGTAAAATAAATCGTCGAGTAATTTGAATTCAATATATCATGCAAAACTGATTGGACAACCTTGGTTGCTGCTAACATTGCTAACAAAATACCTCTGTCAACTAGTAAGTTTCTATACCCCTTTTCATCTTTCGTTTATTAAAATTTAATTTGATTTCTGAAAAGTTATTTCATTTCTTGTTTAGAGAAAATTGAAGAATCTGAGATGAAAACATTGACGAAATCAAGAAACAGAACTGGAAAACAATCAGCATTGATTGATATAATGAATGATTTCCCCATTGTTGGTCTTGCTATGGGGGAATTTAGAGACCCCATCTTCAGAAATGTCTAAAAAGGGATTACCGGTCAAGTCAAATACTTGGTTACTCCTGGACTTGGAGAAGATTTATTGAGGGGAGAAGTTAAGACTTTGTTGCAAAAGGTTGAAAAAGACGTTTTTGTTTTGTCGTTTTGATGTGAATATGTAAGTCATGATACAATAGTGGTAAACAACGCATGTGTATTGTAATTTTGTATCTATGGATTATGATGTGGTCCTTATTTTGTATCTAGATGTGATTTGTATAAAAATGTAATCATCATAATATATTGTATATGATACATGCAATAAATGAATTAACAATTGAGACGGATCAAATACGTTTTGAATATTGAGTGTGTGTATCACAAATTTGTATAAATGTGTCAGACTATTATTGTATATATTATACATATAAATAGTGCAATAATCAAGATATGTAAATTACTTGTTTTGATCAAGAAAAAATGTGGATGATAAATTAATATATATCAATCTTGAATTTTGGTGAATGGTTGTATCATTAGTTATTGTAATGTACCTGGTACATATTATAAGATGGTCACAAAACTGTGTCGCTATGTGTTAATTTGATGCTGGAAGAAGATACATTGTTTGCCTTAAGTGAAAAATATATAATTGTGGTAAATATCAACTAGACGAGATACTTCGTGGACGTTGTGGAAAAGAAGGATATATTACTCATTATACATTATTATTCCTAAAATATTTTTAAAAAATTGCTAAGTATTGTAATCCTATCAGCTACATTAGAGAAGTAAAGATTGTCCATAAAATGTTTGATTTTAAATCGATACATTACTGTGTGATAGTTATTAAGTATCAGATACATGTAATTTTTGTTTGCCAAAGAATGGATATGTATCATATACATATTGTTAGATCTGATACACAATGCTTCAATTATAGAACATTATGATTTTTGTATAAATATTATTATTGGGTAATATGTATATATACATCGCATTCTAAGTTGGGTAAGACTGAGAAAATATTAAAGAGTGCAGATACATAACATACAACTAATTTGTTATTGTCTATATAGCCTTTTGAATTCGAATAAGATTGATGATACATTAAAGAATTTGATACATGTAGATGATACATTAAGTAGTGTTTATGTATCAACAACATTTATATTGAACATAATAAAACTAATCAAATATTCAACTACATTAGGGTTATGTATAAATACCTTGATCAGCTCGAGAATCACCTTCAGTAGTGTCTGAGTTGGTGTAGTCATCATATTGTTTTGAGGTCAGTTTGCAATTGTTATCAATAGGAGTTACTGTTTGTTTTGCATTTCCCAAGCCAATTTTTAAGACCAGTTTTAATTCATACTTTCTTTGATGCATTTCTATTCCTTGTTTTTCCCAAATCAACTCCTTCAGATCTAGGGTCCTTTTCTTTTCTCTTTTTTTATTTTAGCAGTCTTTTTATCTTTCCTAAAATTTATAACTTCCTCATGAACATCACTACCATACTCATCATCTCCTTTATCAAACAAATCTACATTGTCTAAATCTTCATTTGCTTCTGTTTCACTTTTCCAATCAGATTCAACTACTGAAATATCAGATGGCAACAGTAGCAGAAGAAGTCCCACCCAAGTCTTCTCCATCACTAGCGGAAGTCCTACCCAAGTCCTCTCCAACACTAGAAGAAGTCATACTCAAGTCTTCACCCAACTCTTCCCAACATCAACAAATGTATCATCCACAACATGTTCTTGAGGTTGTGCAGCCTCTTCAAACCCTAAACCCTCACTACCCTCGAAGGTTTGACTAGATTCTTTATCAAAAGTAGCATTAGATTCCTCACCCACTTCATATCCAAGTTCAGGAGAGACCACAACAGGTTCTTCAACTAAATGAGTCGCATAAAGTTCAACAATATCTCCATTTTTAACTGAGGTACAATATCCATAATATCTCTATCAGTTTTAACTTCAACAACGTTACGAGCTTTAGTGGTTTAATATAAACAATACAACCAGAACAATTATAACCAATTTCTTTAACATAATCAACAAATTCAAAGTAGGAGAATTTATCAACATCTACATCAAAACAATCAGTGACAGTACCTTCGTCGTACTTAATACGAGGTTTTTGTTGTAATTTTTCATGGTGAAACCTCAAGATGACGTACACATCCATTGCCAAACTAAAAAGATTTTAAAAAATAAGCTTTAGGCAAAAACCTAAACTCAAATACTACAACCATCCGAATGAAAATTACTAACCTGGGTGAATTTCTTTTCATCGAGAAACACTACAAATTCGAAAAAAATTCCTTCACAATATGCGTTGAAGATCCCTTCACAATAAACTGAGTTAGGTTTAGTTTTAGAATGACAATGGGATTTGAGATTTAGGGGATATTTGTTTAGAAATGGGTCGGATTTTATTTTGGGAACGGGTGAGTTATATATAATTTAGTAAGTTATTTTTTAAAATCATTAGCGACGTGGATGAATGAAAACGCTTAACAGCATCCAGCCTTCAACCAGGCTGGTATACAGAGGGTTGAAAAAAATTCACATTAAAGATGTTAAGAGGGGTATTTAAACACTCATATAGTTTAAGTATTAAAATAAGTTGTGCTGCCAAATTCAGGGGGACTTTGTATGTTTTTTCAAAAATAAACCGTGTAAAACATATCATATTACACCCTCTTGTCCATAATAAATGTTCATCTACCTTCTTCTTTTTATATTTTGCTTCTTTTTTAAAAATAATTTTACTGGTTTATCTTCCAACAACAAATTAAGTGTTTTTGATCTTCCAACAACAAAATTGTCAAACAGGCTCTAAGTGTCTATCTACATAATCAAGAACAAATTAACTTTACTTTTTTCTAGATTTTCTCTTATTTACATATCCCTAAAAAGTACTCCCTATATCAAACAATAGTTGTCCACTATTGACTTGGCACACCCCCTTAAGAAACAATAAATAATAGAGGTAATATTACTATATTATCCTTTGACTTAATTAAATTTAATACTTTGATAAATGTGTTAGATGATAAATAATATTTAATAGCATGGGTAAAATAGACGCAAAAGATAAATTATCTCTTAATTTTCTAAATTGGAAAAGTATTGTTGGATATTTTTAGTATTGTAGACAACTATTGTTGGAGGGAGATAGTATTGTAAATTGGTCATTTTTTATGATATCCTTATATAGGTTCTATATTAAGGATAATTTAATTAAGGAAAAATTACGCGGTTAAGGAAACTTATACTATTTAATTACTCACGATAGTTATAGTTTGCTATAACTACCACTCACAGCTGACATTAACCATTAATTATGTGGGCTGACTTTCGAGTTATATAATTAGCCACATTTGTAGCATTCACCACATTTGTATAGATCGCAACAAATAATTCTTCGTTTGATTTGTATTTGTATACGATCGTTTGTATTTGTATATGACGATGATTTCCTTTGGTTTTTCAGTTTTGCCACTGATCTTAGGCGTATTTATAAGCCAAAGTTGTCAATATTTGCCTATGATGTGATTAAATTAAAGAATAATCTTGAGTCTATTAGCTTGATTTCGTGTAACTTGCGATGATTGTACACTAACACATGTGATTAGTTGTTTTAGGAACTTTCAAGGAAGTTAGAGTTGATTCAGAGAGGAAGAAGCAAGGAAGAGGAAAAAATGGCTAAGGAAGAAACCACCAGTGGCTGGCGCATTGGTAGGCACGACGCGCCACTGGTGAAACCACAGAAACCATGTCATGGCGCACTGATGGGCACGAGGCGCCAAGGCCCTGACGATAGCCGCGTTTGCCAAGTGCACTGCCTGGCGCGGCGCGCCACAAGGAAAACCTCAGACGCGACTACTAGGCGCGATGGTTGGCGCGAAGCCCCACAAAGGTTCCGACTTTTTCAGCAAAAATAGATTAAAATAGGACTCCTAGTTGAAGTAGAATTCGACTTTTTTTCCCCAACTCTTATAAATAGATCCCTAGGGCTAATTTGTAGGGAGTTCGACATTATTTTTGGTGTGCAAGAGCAAGATTCATCGTTTGTAATAGGTTTCAATTTTCTAACTCTTCTTTGTTTTGAGATTCGCATCAACAATTATATTTTGTGTTTCTCTAATATTATGAGTGGCTAAACGCCTTAGTTCTGGGGTTGTAGCTACGGATTGAATGTTGATTATTTAAGGTTTTTGAATTAATTCTTGGTTGTCATTATAAGTTACTTTTATATTCTTATTTTAGTATTTCTTGGCTGGCCATCTATAGATAAATATATTGTCTATTCTTAAAATCGAGAGAGGAGAGAGTAGATAGACCAGAGAATATAGAAAGCTCGATCATCCATTAAGAGTTGATGTGTGTTCAGGAGTGACGCCCGGACGAACAACTTGCTTGGTTATGAAACAGGATGAAATACAAATGCTTGCCAGTTAGGCCTACTATCCCCGCTCAACGATATAGTTAGACAGCTAACTGGAGTAGGGGACTAGAGGTCGAGAGACCCGACTCATACAATTAACCCTGTAAACCAGTAACTTGATAATCGAAATTAGTTCTTTTCCTAAAATATGATACATGAGATTCATTGCATGTTGCAGCCCTGGATTTGTCTTTTACTTGCTTGAAACATCACTTTAAAGTCGTTCCCAGTTAATTACTTTTAATTATTGCTAAATTCATCTTAGTAGTTAATAATCACCAAACTCTTTTACATAGTTACTCTTGTTTAGTTGTGGAGTTAAGCACTGAATATAAGTCGATCACAAGTCCCTTGGGAACGATAACTCATTTCTTTACGAAACTATATTACTTGAGCGACCACGTACACTTGCGTGTATATTTGAGAGCAACAAGTTTTTGGCGCCGCTGCCGGGGACTTAGAAATTAATTTATATTCGATTTTATTAAGTCAACAATTAGAATATTCAGGTGTTAATAACTTGATCTTAGTTTTTTATTGCAGGCACTCGACTTTCAAGTCTGGTTCGGAAAGGAGAACTTGTCGAACCAGACAACGAACCCGAAAGAGCTTTAAGCCGATGCAGGAAAATGGCTAATCTAGGACGTCAAGGAGAATTGGGGTTAGGTCTTCAGGGAAACAATGAGGGTAACAACCAAGAAAACGTAAACAACCAAGAGGACTTGAATAACCAAGAGGTACCCCCCATCATACCGGCACGACCAATCCGTGACGTGGTAGTCCCACTTACAGCCAATGTAGCATCTAGTATAAGGAAACCACCACCGGGGGGCAGATTTGAACTAAAAAAAAACATGGTACAGCTCATTTGCTCTATGGGCCAATTTACCGGTCTCCCCCATGAGGATCCTCAAATCGACGTTAGGAACTTTTTAGAGATTAGTGATACATACATCCCAAAGGGAGTCTGACCGGACTATGTGAGGCTGACGTTGTTCCCACATTCGTTGTTAGGAGCCACCAGGCAGTGGTTATTTTCAGAGCCACCAAACTCCATCACTACATGGGATTATCTAGCAAAGAAGTTCTTGAGTCGATTCTTTCCATCCGGAAAAACCGCACGGTTGTGGAGTGAGATATTAAGCTTTAAGCAGAAACACGGAGAGGATATGTACCAAGCATTGGCCCGTTTCAAACAAATGTTGAATGCTTGCCTGCACCACTACCAAGCTAATGAGGTACTTGCTCACACGTTCTTTGAGGGTTTAGATTATAATGCACGTGCACTTCTTAACAGTGCAGCAGGTGGACAAGCCTTAGAAAAAACCCATGAGGAGCTATTCGACTTACTAGATAAACTCGCAGAAGGGAACCCGATGTATGAGGGGGAAATGCCTAGAACCACAAACCAAAGGACCGCAGGAATCTTAGATGTAGATCAAGCTACCGCCATCAATGTCAAACTGGATGCGATGCAACATAACATGACCATGCATTTAAAACAAATATCCCTAAACCAAGCACCGGTTAATATGGTACAACAGGAAGCTAGTTGGTGTGTATTATGTGGTAGTGGAGCTCATGAAACCGAACTATGTGAGGCAAACCCAGATTCTGTAAACTATGTGGGTAATGCGCAAAGAGGTGGAGGTCAGCAAAACTATGGTAATACCTATAACTCTAGTTGGAGGAACCATTCTAACTTCTCATGGGGTGGGAACCAAAGCCAAAACCAAGCACATGGGGGTAACCAATACCGTTAACAAGGGGCTGGACAGCAATACCAAAATCCTAACCAGGGCGTAAATCCGAGTGCACTTAAGGAGGGGATGACTAATGAGGAGTTACTCCAAAAGCTCATGGCTGAACTAGGGACAAATATAAATGCTAGGATAGATAAGCAGGATGAGAACATAAGAAACATCCAAATGTCCCAAATGAGTTTAGAGAAACAAGTTGCGCAAGTAGCCAATTCCCTGAACTTGCGTCCCCAAGGTGGACTGCTCGGTGACACTGAATCCAACCCAAAGCAACTGAATGCGGTAAGTACTAGAAATGGGTTGCAACTAGAGGAACTAGCTCCAAAGAAGAGAGATACTGAGGCAGGTAATAAATAAAAGAAAGTGGAAGAAGTGGTAAAGAACTCCAATGTTGAGACGTCTTTTCCTCAAAAGAAACTATCCCCTCCGTTTCCACAAAGGCTCAGAAAGCAGAATGAAGACGAATGCTTCGGTAAGTTTCTCTCTCCTTAAACAATTTCACATTAACCTACCTTTGGTTGACATTTTGCAGGGTATTCCGAAGTATGCTAAGTACGTGAAGGAGATAGTGGCTAACAAGAGGAGGCTCACGGAGTACGAAACTGTGGCACTTACTGAGGAGTGCAACTCTAGAATTCAAAATAGATTACCCACGAAGTTAAAAGATTCGGGTATTTTTACTGTACAGATTACAATTGGGCAAAGTGTTCATGCCCGGGGGTTGTGTGATTTGGGTGCGAGCAATAATATCATGCCTTTATCACTGTATAGAAAGCTTGGATTAGGTAGTCCAAATCAAACCACTATCATTCTCCAACTCGCTGATAGGTCCATTGTTAGGCCAGATGGGGTAGTAGAGGATTTGTTAGTACAATTAGGTTCCTTGATCTTTCCGGTGGATTTTATGGTCTTAGACTTTGAACCTGATTCTGAAGTTTCATTCATTCTGGGACGTTCGTTCTTGGCTATGGGGCGGGCATTGATTGATGTAGTAGCTGGGCAGTTAACTATGAGGGCACATGATAAGGTTGAAGTGTTTGATGTCTACCGCGCCTTGAAATTGCCATCTATCTATGAAGGGTTGTCCGCTATTACGGTTGTAGATCACGCAGTAGAATCACAACTAATTGCGCCCGAGGATCCCTTAGAAAGAGTGTTAGTAGGGCATGATGTAGATGGATATAATGAGGCTCAAGAGATAGAGACGTGTTTGAATCTGGCAGTCATGGAGATACATAAGCGTAGAGTAGAGCCACTGGATCGTGAGTTAGGGCCTCCACCTAAACCCTCGATCGAAGAAGCACCTAAGTTGGAATTGAAGACTCTGCCTGCTCATTTAAAGTATGCGTATTTGGGTACTAATGAAACTTTACCTGTAATACTTTCTGCAGAGTTGTCTGAAGTACAGGTTGATGCGGCATTGAGGGTCCTAAAGCGGAGAAAGAGAGCTATTGGATGGCAAATGGATGATATTCATGGGATTAGTCCGGTGTTATGTATGCACAGAATCTACATGGAAGAGGATCACAAACCGAGTGCACAACATCAACGTAGACTAAATCCTTTGATGAAAGAAGTGGTGAGAAAGGAACTAATAAAGTGGTTAGATGCTGGAATTGTGTACCCGATTTCAGACAGTAAGTGGGTAAGTCCTGTGTAGTGTGTTCCCAAAAAGGGAGGTATGACAGTGGTAAGGAACGAGAAAAATGAGTTGGTTCCCACTAGAACAGTCACCGGATGGAGAATTTGTATGGATTACCGGAAGCTTAATGATGCCACCCGAAAAGATCACTACCCGGTTCCCTTCATTGATCAGATGCTTGACCGACTAGCAGGGCAGGAGTACTATTGTTTCTTAGATGGGTATTCCGGATATAATCAGATTTTGATTACGCCAGAGGATCAGGAAAAAACCACGTTCACATGTCCTTATGGTATATATGCTTTCAAACGCATGGCATTCGGACTTTGCAATGCACCAACGACTTTTCAAAGGTGTATGATGGCCATCTTTCATGATATAGTGGAGGATTTTGTAGAGGTGTTCATAGATGATTTCTCCGTCTTTGGGAAGTCTTTTGAGGTATGTCTTCGGAATTTTGATAAAGTACTTGCTAGGTGTGAGGACACTAACTTAGTGCTAAATTGGGAAAAGTGTCATTTTTTGGTTAGAGTGGGGATAGTGTTGGGACATAAGGTGTCAAAGTCGGGATTAGAGGTTGATAAATCCAAGGTAGAAGTTATTGAGAAATTACCCCCCCTATCTCTGTAAAAGGGGTGCGAAGTTTCCTTGGGCGTGCAGGTTTTTACCGAAGATTCATCAAGGATTTTTCCAAGATTGCAAGACCCATGTGCAGTCTTTTGGAGAAAGAGGTGAAATTTGATTTTGATGAGATGTGCTTGAGAGCTTTTGAGATGTTGAAGAGGAACTTAATTGAAGCTCCCATCTTAATTGCTCCTAATTGAGAATTACCATTTGAACTCATATATGATGCAAGCGTCGTAGCAGTGGGTGCAGTGTTGGGACAAAGAAAACATAAAGTGTTCCACTCAATCTATTATGCAAGCAAGACCCTTGATTCTTCTCAAGCTAATTACACAGTGACTGAGAAGGAGATGCTAGCCTTAGTTTTTGCCTTCGACAAGTTCAGATCGTATTTGGTAGGTACTAAGGTGATTGTTTTTACTGACCATGCAACTATTAGGTACTTATTCAACAAGAAGGATGCTAAACCAAGGCTGATTCAGTGGATATTATTTCTCCAAGAATTTGACCTTGAGATCAAAGATAGAAAGGGTACTGAAAATCAAATAGCTGATCATTTGTCTAGGTTGGAAGATTTTTCACATGTACATGAAGGGGAACAAATCTGGGAAGAGTTTCCGGATGAACAGTTGATGGCACTAGATATCTCTCAAGTGCCTGGTATGCAGACATAGTAAATCTGATAATGAGTGGAGATTACCCTCTGGGTGCAACCACCCAACAAAAAACAAAAAGCTCAATCATGATGCTAAGTTCTATATCTGGGATGAACCATTCTTATTCAAGCAAGGAGTGGATAGGGTGGTGAGAAGATGCATTCCGGAGTATGAGGTTCAAAAAGTGCTCGAAATTTGTCATGCTAGCCCATATGGAGGACACAAGGAGGAGAGCACACGGCGCATAAGGTACTACAATATCGTTTCTTTTGGCCCTCGTTATTTAAAGATTCTATTGCTTTTGTGAAGGGATGTGATAAATATCAAAGGTTAGGTACTATATCGAGAAGACATGAGATGCCACTAATTAACATTCTTGAGGTGGAAATTTTTTATGTGTGGGGTATTGACTTCACGGGTCCCTTCCGTCATCTAGTGGAAATCAATATATTCTAGTGGCCGTTGATTACGTGTCCAAATAGGTTGAGGCTGTCGCTCTTCCGTCGAATGATTCAAAGTTCGTGATTAAGTTCATCAAGAAGCATATTTTTACTCGGTTTGGCACTCCAAGGGCAATCATAAGTGATGGAGGTAAGCATTTCATTAACCATCTAGTAAAAAATCTTCTTACTAAGTATGGTATTTGTCATAAGGTTGCTACAGCTTACCATCCTCAAACAAGTGGGCAAGTGGAAGTTTCGAATAGAGAAATGAAGCAAATCTTACAGAAAACAGTGAATGCACAAAGAAAGGATTGGTCTGAGAAGCTGAATGAAGCGTTGTGGGCGTATAGGACTGCATACAAGACACCCATAGGGACTTATCCCTATCACATAGTGTTCGTTAAAGCATGTCATCTTCCGGTAGAATTAGAACACCAAGCATATTGGGCGATAAAGAGGTTAAATCTGGACCCCGAGCTAGCCGGCAGGAAGAGAGTAGATAAACTACATGAACTTGAGGAGTTTAGGATCCATGCATAAGAGAATGCCAAGCTCTACAAAGAAAAGACAAAAAGGTGGCATGACAAGCACATAGTTCTTCGCACTTTCACTCCGGGAGAAAAGGTACTACTCTTTAACTCTAGATTAAGGTTATTCCCCGGAAAACTAAGGTCTAAATTGAGTGGTCCTTTCGAAGTGGTAAGAATGACACAACATGGGGATGTCGAACTAAAAGGTGAGACTAGCCCTACGTTCTTGGTAAATGGGCAAAGAGTGAAACACTACTTTGGAGAAGATTCGGATCGTTATCGGGAGGCTCTTGAGTTAACAACGAATGATCCAATCTGAGTCGAGCCGTGACGTTAAACCAAGCGCTGCACGGGAGGCAACCCGTGAACAATATGTAATAAATAGGTAGTTTATTTTAAATTTTGATTTTTTTTTGTTTTTAGTGTAGTTTAAATTCTTAGAATCTAGGAAGCATTTTTATTTATTAGTTTTAGCTAGCTAGGATTTTTCATTATTTGTAACTTAGTTTGTAAAAGTGAAAAAAAAATTGACGTACTGTCTAGCGCGCCGCGCCAGGATGGAAACTACAAACACTGTTTCCTGGCGCGCTGAGCGGCGCGCCACGCCAGGATGAGGAGGACATAATCGAGTGATGGGTGCACTGGCGGCGTATCGCGCCCCAGCCCATTTTTCTTGTTTTTTCAGGTTTTGACACGCCCCAATCCGATCCACCAATTTTAAACCCCCTAAACTCCTAAATTCATCCCCATCCTCTTAATCTAGCCGACCCAACCCCCAAAAATCCCCACAACTTTTCTTCTTCTTCTCTAATCCTCTTCTTCCTCCCTCAACTCTTACTTTTCCAACTCTTCTTCTCCTCCCTACATTCATCCATTAGCTTCCCACTAAACCATAACTTTCCCCAAACTAACCTTTCTTCTTCCTAATTTCTCCTATAAATACCCACACTTCCACGATTCTAGTTCACCAACCATTCTTTCTCCTCTCCATATCTTCTCCCAAAACCTACCATTAAAAACTCCAACTTCCCCACTAGTTTCTTCCACAAAGCTCTTCCATCACCGTTACACCTTTCCCCCAACTCTATTTCTCTCTCTAAAAAAATTTCTCTTCTACTCCTCCTACCCCACTGCCCTACCCGACCCACCCCTCCTTTTTTTCTTAATTTTTTTTCCTTTTTCCATTTTTCTTCTTCTAAACAGGTACTCATGGCACCCAAAGCGTGGAATGTTGCAAGAGGAGCGGGTTCTAAGCGTAATCGGAAGGGTGAATCTTCCGGTTCTTTAAGTAGCCGGGAGCCGTTTCAAAATTTCAGAAACAAGGCAGTCGAGCGATATGGGCACGAATGGTTTGAATGCCAAAAGTAGGAAAAATACCTTGGGAATGAGTTCGTAAATGAGGTAAGGTTGCAAACCCAATTTTTGGTTATTTATAATACTGTCAATGCTCTTGGGCTGAGATTTATGTTTGAGAATCTATGAGATTGTAATTTGACCTTAGTGAGGGAATTCTATGCGAATTGGAACACTGAGACTAGGTTCAATAAAACTGTTCCAATTAGAGGGAAAGATGTACGCTTTACTTCTAAGGCGTTGAATTTGTTTCTGGCACCCCTAACTGTGATGCTGAGGATTATAATAGGTTGAAGGAAAACCCCCCGTATAGAGATATCCGTCATACACTGTGTGGGGTGGAGTCTACTGCTAGGTGGGATAGAAGTAAGGACACCGGGAGGCATTCTACCCTCCACTATGCTAATTTTAATCAGGTTGCAAGAGTTTGGTTGAAAATTGCATGTAGTGTGTTTTTACCAGCCAAGCACCTTACCGATGTGACGAGAGATAGGGTGTTGTTGGTTTACATGTTGATAAAGGGTATGCCCATAATTGTTGGGGTTGTTTTAAGACAGAATATGATGAAATTTAGGAATAACTTGAGATGGTGTTTCTTTTATGGGGGTTGATTACCCTATTTCTGAGAGCCGAGGGAATTGAGGAGGAGGAGGTAGATATGAGTGTTGCTAGAGCCCCGTACTTGACCAGCACTATGGTTGATGTCACTCGGACCAAGGAGCTAGACACGTCCCGTGGACCTGTCTTATCATCCCAGGAGCGGCAGGCACATGATGACAGCGTCATGGCTCGTATGTTCGGAATGGCAGAGCTACAGCTTAGGATTAGGGGTCACCCGGTCACGGATGAGGAGATGGAGACCTTGGCAGATCGCTACCCGTTGACAGACAGTGCAGCCTATCTTTGTAGGACTGGGCCAGCTTTTCAGGAGCCTCTAGATGATGACGAGACCACTGCGGATGAGGAGATGGATGATGATGAGAAAGATGATGCTGTGAATGAGGATCCTAACGCCTTGATGGTGTTTGATGATGGTCGTGATGATGACGACAAGGACTAAATGCCTGAGGGAGTATTCATATCCTTATACTTTGTTTTTATTTGTGCACTGAGGACAGTGCTAATTTTTAAGTGTGGGGTGGGAGATATATCCATTTTGTATATAAATTTTAAATTCTTTATCGAGTCTAGTTTTAGTTTTATGTCCAAATTTTTTATTTTGAGTTCCTCAGCGTTTGTTTTCGGAACTTTTACTGAGGATAGTCCATTTGAACCGATTAGGATTAGTTTTACTATTTTTATTGAGTCGTAGAGTCGTCTTAGGAGTGAAAGTTCTCAATGATGGATAGATGACGATCGTCTTAAGGGAAAATTAGTCACGTAGGGGAGTAGAATTGAGAAACCAACCTTGGTATTTTGAAACTATGTCCGAAAAAGTTAGCCAGACGTCATGGGTTCATAATTGGAAAATGCAAAAGAATGATAACCTTGAAACAAGCATGTGTTCTTTGTTTTGACTCGGAATAAATCCAAGTGGGCTTAATTGTGTAGTAGTACCGTAATGCAAGTTGTATGAACATGCTAGTTGATATGTCCTTATGTGTGTCATTATGCCATGTGTGGTGAGTAATTGTTTGGTTCTTGCTTTAATTGATATCTAGAACTTTCCCGGTGTGCGTTAAATGAGTAGCTTGTATGACTTAGGGAATATGATTGAGGCAATTCTTTGAAAAAGTCAATTCTTGACTCTATTGTATGCCTACCAATGACATTACCCCTAGTAAAACCCCATTGAGCCCTTAGCCTTGTTGTTTGATAAACCGCATGATTAAGCCTAAACCCTTTTGTTTGATACCAAAACTTTGATCCTAATGTAATCCTTAATGCACTATGTTGAGAAGAAAGGTTGAAAATTGGTAAAAGTGGAAAAAGGGTGGAAATGCTATGTTATGTGGAAAATAAAAGTTTAGAAAAAAATCTGTTGTGGCCCTGGTCCTTAGTGGACAATGTGCACCTCAAGTAGATTGAGGGTGGCTAGTTCAGAGTATGCTCAAAACATTGGCCCTGGTCCTACCAAGGATATTGTGCACCTCAAATGAGGGTGGCTAGTGCAAAGGCATATATATATATAAAGGGGGGGGGGGGAAAGTTGGAGCAAAAAAAAGGGAAAATATTCATGAAGTGTGTACTAGGGAAAAGAAAAGCTTAGTATAATGTTTGTTGGCAAAGCAATGACATGTGCATTAGGGAGGAATAATCACTAAAGTCCATCTTAAATATTCTCTCCCTTACCTTAAGCCAACATTACAACCAAATATAAGTCCTCTTGATTCCTTGAGAAATATGATGTGAAAGTCAAAATACACTATGGGCAAGCTTATGGCATGTTGAGAGAAGTAAGAACGTCATTTGTGAGAGTGAGTTAAATGTTCATAAAATAGGCCTTGTTTTTAATATGATTGCTTGAGTGAAAGGCTATACTAAACACAAATGAGTGAGGGCATTCATGGCACATGTTTGGATTGCCTAATTGGTATGTTTGTATAAGTTTGCATTAGCCCGGAAAAATAACAAAGGAGTCATTCTTTGAGCATATGTGTTGTAACTCGGTGTATAACTGTTGAAGTGTTGCATCCAATGTGAACTACAAAATCATGATTAAATATGTTTGATTGATTTTAAGGTGGGTTGATAAGTCCAAGGGTTATGAAAAAGATTTGATAGTCTAAAGATTGTTTGAGGACAAACAAAGGTTTAAGTGTGGGGCGGTAATCTTAGGCGTATTTATACACCAAAGTTGTCAATATTTGCCCATGATGTGATTGAATTAAAGAATAATCTTGAGTCTATTAGCTTGATTTCGTGTAACTTGCGATGATTGTACACTAACACATGCGATTAGTTGTTTCAGAAACTTTCAAGGAAGTTAGAGTTGATTCGGAGAGGAAGAAGCAAGGAAGAGGAAAAAATGGCTAAGGAAGAAACCACAGACACCATGTCATGGCGCACTGATGGGCGCGAGGCGCCAAGGCCCTAACGACAGCCGCGTTTGCCAGGCGCACTGCCTGGCGCAGCGCGCCACAAGGAAAACCTCAGACGCAACTGCTTGGCGCGAAGCCCCATGAAGGTTCTGACTTTTTCAGCAAAAATAGATTAAAATAGGACTCCTAGTTGAAGTAGAATTCGACTCTATTTTTCCCAACTCTTATAAATAGATCCCTAGGGCTAATTTGTAGGGAGTTCGACATTATTTTTGGTGTGCAAGAGCAAGATTCATCGTTTGTAATATGTTTCAATTTTCTAACTCTTCTTTGTTTTGAGATTCGCATGAACAATTATATTTTGCGTTTCTCTAATATTATGAATGGCTAAACGCCTTAGTTCTGGGGCTGTAGCTACGGATTGAATGTTGATTATTTAAGGTTTTGAATTAATTCTTGGTTGTCATTATAAGTTACATTTATATTCTTGTTTTAGTATTTTTTGACTGGCCATCTAGAGATAAATATATTGTCTATTCTTAAAATCGAGAGAGGAGAGAGTAGATAGACCAGAGAATATAGAAAGCTCGATCATCCATTAAGAGTTGATGTGTGTTCAGGAGTGACGCCCGGACGAACAACTTGCTTGGTTACGAAACATGATGAAATACAAATGCTTGCCAGTTAGGCCTGTTATCCCCGCTCAACGATATAGTTAGACAGCTAACTGGAGTAGGGGACTAGAGGTTGAGAGACCCGACTCATACAATTAACCCTGTAAACCAGTAACTTGATAACCGAAATTAGTTCTTTGCCTAAAATATGATACATGGGATTCATTGCATGTTGCAGCCCTAGAATTGTCTTTTACTTGCTTGAAACATCACTTTAAAGTCGTTCGCAGTTAGTTACTTTTAATTATTGCTAAATTCATCTTAGTAGTTATTAATCACCGAACTCTTTTACATAGTTACTCTTGTTTAGTTGTGGAGTTAAGTATTGAATATAAGTCGATCATAAGTCCCTTGGGAATGATAACTTGTTTCTTTACGAAACTATATTACTTGAGCGACCACGTACACTTGCGTGTATATACATTCAATCTTTTTATGTATAGCTTTTTAAAGTTTGTATAAACGTGTAGTTTTCGAATTTTGTATAACATAATTTATTTAATGTAATTTGTATAATATATTTTGTATAACTGTTTAAAGTTCATATGTTTATGTTTGTATCAATTCGTTATTTCGAGTTTTATCATATTTGTATAATTCCAAACTTTAGATCACTCAATTATACAAAACTAGAAAATTATACAAACGTACCCGCAAATTATACAAAAGAGATGCGAATTATACAAATTATTGCCCTCTCTCGCTCGCCTCTCTCCTCCCTCTCCCACTCTCGCTCGCCTCTCTCCTCCCTCTCCGCATCTCACCTCTCTCCTCCCTCTCCCAATCTCGTTTGCCATATAAACAAATACATATGTATAATATACAATTATCTAACTGATATACATATACAATTCACCTCTCTCCCACTCGCTCGCCTCTCTCCTTCTTCTCCCAATCTCGCTCGCCACTCTCCTCCCTATCACATGTAGCTACGAATTGTAATTAGCAAACTATAGCTATGGAACGTAATTAGACTATTTTTGAGTGGCTATATGTGAAAGTTCCTCATTAATTAAAATATCTATTTTTTCTAGGAGATAGTATTTTTTTCTAAAGGGTGTGCTAAAGGTTAAGTGGAACCTTGTTACGGAGAGGAGAGAGTACTAAAGTTTTGTTACGTACGACCTTTTTATTATGTATCCATATTGAACGAAAATAATATTAGGTTATCTAAATATCAAAATCTTAAAATCTATAATTAAATTGTTTTCACTGCAAAGAAATAACTCAACCATTTTTATATGCACTTATATTGACTTTTGAATCGTTCCATCAAATGTATATCCAAACAAAATTATGTACTGAGCACCTCTAAGTTGTGCATCAAGATTGAAGAAGAGCAAGCTCTATGTCCAGTCTAATGAATTTCAATCCCTTATCTCTCGGCTTGGAAAAGCATCAACAATCGTGTTATCATATAGGATAGCTGAGATAAAAACTATGTTATTATGCATGGAGCCTTTTAGAAAAGCCCTTGCTTTCTTATATATGTTAGTTGAAGAAATAGCCAACTATGTGTTTAGACATCATATATAATTAGCCAACTAAAAACATAAAGATTAAGAGGAAGATTTTAAATAGTGATAAATCGCCATGCTCGCACTAAAAATTTCTACTTATTTTATGATCGAGTAGAAGGTACAATGAGATTTACAAGGTGGACTTAATGACCAAATATCATGACAAATTATATTGATGCCAACTTTCGACACTTGTTATGCTTATTAGTTTTTCACCGCTCTAAGTGGTACTAGGATTTATGATTAAATAAAGTTATTTTTCTTCAACGTTGCAAGACTATATTTCGAGAAAATGTTACTCCATTCATTTCAAAAAAGAAAATTTGTTTTTCTTTTTAATATGTTTTAAAAAAAATGATCCATTTTCCTCATTGGTAATATTTTTCTTCCAAAGGACATTTTGATATATTTGTTATAATTTTAACCAGAATAAGAAGTCATCTTTATTTTTAAAACTTCATATTAAGTCAAATTAGGTAGTTGTTTAGAAGAGAGGGAGGGCATATAAAATTAGCCACAAGATACAAAAAAGTAAAAGACTATGCCTCCTCCAATACTAGAGACAATATTCAAAAAAGTTGGCTTCACTAGGATAGACAGTACAAAAAAGTTTAGAGAGACAAAACTGAAAATTGTTACTAGTCTGGTAAGCCTTTTTGAAGTCTTAAGTAGTTGTAAATTAAAGTCCTATGAGAGAAAACTGAAAATTCTTTTTTGTCTATCTTCTTATGAGAGTGGCTTGTTATCTCCTTTAACTCAGCTTTATACTCCTCTAGTTGTGTCAAGAGGTTCCTATCTGGTAAAGCTGAATAATTCATCATCACTTCAAACTTCCGCACCTTCTTCTCCAATCTGGTAAAGATAACGCGCATGGCCCTTGTGTTATACTTACTGGAAAAAGAGACGAATATACCTTTGTACTATCAGAAATAATTTTAAATATACTAACACTTGTGTTATACTGTTAATGCAAATAACTGCAAGCATCAAATCAAAGACTTCATTAATTATGAGCTGAACAAACCTTGTGCGTTTAACTTCAGTCTGTCATCAGGATCATCGACAGACAGATTATATACCCCAGCATGGGAAGCAGCTAAAGCTGTCTCTTTCATCACTTGGGGATCTGAAAGGCTCAAGAATATTTTTGTATGACGAATATATTGTTTAACAAAGAGAAATCAGGAGATTACAGAGCTTGGTGTAAATACAGATGTGTCGATGTTAAGAAGTTGGAGGGGCTTGACAGCCTCGGCTAGAAGTTGAGATTCCGATTTCACAACATTCATAGGGCGGCGCAGCCATCGCCTCGGTGCTGAAGGCTGGTTTGTTAACAAAGAAAGAAATATAACATGAAAAAGGAAGAATGGAATATTATGGAGTACGGTAGCGTCCAATTTATAGAAAAATTTTGGAACACTGAAATGTCATTTTGGGAAGTATCAACATTAACCACTAATTAATTACTCATGCTTTGAAAAACTCACATTATTTCTTGACTACCCAACAGTAATTTTGGAAACTACCAACTACTATAAGGATTTTTATACCATCAATACAATTCAACTCAACATGCCTTAAATACCTCATAATCAACTCCAATGGGAGTGTGTGAATTATGGACTTGATTCTCTAATTTAAATGCTCTTTCAATAGTTGTACACTATATTAAAAATAATTGTCCAACAATATTTGTCCAATGTAAAAAATTAAGAGATAATCATTTTTGTTTTATTTAGGACACAAATATTATGTATATTTTTTTTCAAAACATACTTTACACCTAAAATTCTCCTTCTCTCCTAGTTGACATCATAGTTGTAATAATTCGGTCGGTTATTTTTGAATTTTTTATAAAATTATTGTCTTACTTCTCCCGATATTGATCCCAATTCATTGTTTAATGAGTTTTGAAATTGATTTCGAGTTTTGAGTTAAAAGTTATGAATTTTGAAATTTGAAAGGCTAAAGTTGTTAAAAAGTGGTTGTCGGTATCCTTTAGAGTTTTGAGTGAAGAAATGAAATTTTATAGATTCCATCAGTCCCGAAATGTGGAAATTGGTCTATGAGTTGTCGGATTCAGATTGGAAGACTTTTTGAGGATTTAAGGTCCAAAGTTAAAAAATTATGGAATTATAGTCTTTGTGTTGATTTTGGTCAACACTCAGGGTTCAGATGCTCAGATCGGAATTTTAAGAGTTATGTTGGATTAGTGGGATGATTTTAGGCATAGAGGAGGTCTTGATTGAATTTTTAGAGGTCCCGAGCTTGATTTAGTCTTTTTAGGCGTTAGTTTCTTGTGACTTACATGGGACTCTGATTAAGGAGACCTCGGATTCGTGTTTCGCTGGTTCCATTGTGTGTGATTTGTGTGTATGGGGTTTCGAACGAATCCCGAAGGTACATTCAATGATGTTTGTGTAGGCTAAGTTTTTTGTTCGGTATTATTGAGGTCAACCCTCCGCGACCGCGGAGAGGTGACCGCATTTGCGAGAGGTCAACGTATTGACCTTCGCGTTCACGGAGTTAGGGGTGCATTCGCGGAGCTCTTTTATGAGTTTTTTGCGGAGGACCCCTAGACAGAATATTTTTCAAAAATCGGGATTTCTACCCCCATTTCTCCAGTTTTGAGTTTTGGGAGCTTTGGGGTGGCGATTTGAACAAGGTTTTGAGAAAAAATAAACAGTTCATAATCTCAAATCTTCGTTTACCCATTGTTATTAATGAATTTAAGTGTTCAAATTAAGATTTTTGGAATGATAATTTGAGGTTTTTTCAAGAACTTGATAAAACGGTGATTTTGAGCTAAATTCTAATCCGTTTTCAAAATGATTTTCACCAATAAGTTCCAAATGTCTTGGGTAATTTTTTAAAATAAAGATTTTTGAATTCAAAATCATTTTTGAAATTGGATTTTTGAGTTGATTTGACACATTTTACAAAATGTTCATATAGGGTGTTGTTATTTCCAAAATCTTATTATGATTACTTGATTGAAATAAATTGTGTGGCTTTGGACATTGTTCGAAAAGGGAAAGCTCAAGTCTTGGATGGGCTTTTGATTGAAATTAAGGCAAGTGATCTTCTAAACCTTGTAAAACTTGTAGAATCTTGTATTTATTTTCATTATGTGTTGGGGAGTAATGAGAATGAGGTGATGGGTTCAATGATTCCACTTAATTGAAATTAATGAATAAAATGGAGATTAATAAAAAAGCAACGTGTTAATTATAATATTTTTTGAATTGCCTTGTTGTGAATCCTAAGGTGTTGATTGATGAAATGCTTTGATGACATTATTGTGGACTTGAGTTGCTTGAGTTATTGTGCCTTTCTTGTGGTGTGAAATTGCTTATTTATATTGATTCTTGTGTACTGTGATGAGACAGGTGATGATTATTGATGTCGAGGTCATTTTCGGCAGGTGTTATTGATGTCAAAGTCATTTCTAGCAAGTGTATTCATGTCGAGGTCATTTACGATAAGTGTATTGATGTTGAAGTCATTTTTGACGAGTGTTATTGATGTCGAGGTCATTATTGGTGAGTTCATGAATTATAGGTGGTTTCCATGAGTTTCGATTGATATTATGCATGATAAATCTTGGAATTGTGTTCGGTATACTTGATAATTGCACCTTGATGATTTTGAGACTTGTGATTAATCTACCTGACATTTATGATTGTCATACTTAATACTTGTTGGTTGTTGAACTGTGACTATTAGACTATGATTATGAGAACTTGTGAAATGTGTATTGTGAACTGTTAGGTTGATCTGATTTCTATGCAGGTTGTAGTTTGAGGAGGTTCGGTAGGGATGAAAGGAGTACTCGTTTTCTAGCTAGTTTTACTTTGTTTAGTCGGTTGCTTTCTGAGTACCGTGTTGTTTGGTACTCACTGCTTGCTTCTACTGTAGGTTCCGAGCTCGGACCCGTGTGATCTTCTTCTCCCTGATCTTCGTCTATTTCCGAGGCTTGCCAAAGGACTTGAGAGGTAGTTGTTTGTCATTTCGGTGATGGGCCTAGACCCACATCTCCAACTGATATTAGGAGTTTCTTGGGGTTGGCTGGATATTATAGAAGGTTCGTAGAGGGGTTCTCATCTATTTCGTCCCCTTTGACCAAGTTGACTCAGAAGACAGTTAAGTTTCAATGGTCTGAAGCTTGTGAGAAAAGCTTTTAGGAATTGAAAAAGTGGTTGACTACTGCCCCAGTATTGACCTTACCAGAAGGTACTTAAGGTTTTGTGGTATATTGTGATGCGTCCAGAGTTGGTTTGGATTGTGTGTTAATGCAGAATGACAAAGTTATAGCTTATTCCTCCGGACAGTTGAAAGTTCATGAGAAGAATTACCCAACCCGTGATCTAGAGTTGGCTGCCATAGTATTTGCTTTGAAAATATGGCGTCACTATCTTTATGGTGTCCATGTGGATGTGTTCACCGATCACAAGGGTCTTCAGTATGTGTTTAGTCAGAAAGAGCTTAATCTCAGACATAGAAGGTGGTTAGAGTTACTCAAAGATTATGACATGAGTATTCTTTATCACCCAGTTAAGGCTAATGTTGTTGCTGATGCTTTGAGTAGATTATCTATGGGTAGTACCACCCATTTTGAGGAAGATAAGAAAGAGTTAGCAAAAGATGTGCATAGACTTGCACGATTAGGAATTCGACTAATGGATTCCATAGAAGGAGCAGTAGTGGTGATGAATGGGGTTGAATCATCATTAGTGTCAGAAGTGAAAGAGAAATAAGACCAAGATTTTATTTTGCTTGAATTGAAGGCAAATGTTCATAAGCAAAAAGTATTGGCTTTTGAACAAGGGGGAGATGGTGTATTGAGGTATCAAGGTAGGTTGTGTGTACTAAGGGTGGATGAACTCCAAGAGAGGATCATGGAGGAAGCTCATAGCTCCAGATATTCTATCCATCCGGGTTCCACAAAGATGTATCGTGATTTGAGAGAGGTTTATTGGTGGAGTAGTATGAAGAAGGGCATTGCAGAGTTTGTTGCTAAGTGTCCGAATTGTCAACAAGTTAAAGTAGAGCACCAAAGGCCCGGTGGTATGGCTCAGAACATAGAACTTCCGGAATGAAAATGGGAGATGATCAACATGGACTTCATCACAGGTTTACCAAGGTCTCGCAGGCAACATGATTCTATTTGGGTGATTGTTGATAGAATAATGAAATCAGCCAACTTTTTACCGGTAAAGACTACCCATTCAGCAGAGGATTATGCCAAGTTGTATCTTCAAGAGGTAGTTAGACTTCATGGGGTGTCAGTTTCGATTATATTAGATAGAGGTGCACAATTTACTGCACAGTTCTGGAAATCTTTTCAGAAAGGCTTGGGTTCAAAGGTGAACTTGAGTACTGCTTTCCATCCTCAGACAGATGGCCAAGCAGAGCGCACTATTCAAACCCTAGAAGATATGTTGAGGGCCTGTGTGATTGATTTCAAGGGTAATTGGGATGATCACCTACCTCTCATTGAGTTTGCTTATAACAATAGTTACCACTCGAGCATCCAAATGGCTCCTTATGAAGCTCTTTATGGAAGAAGGTGCAGATCTCCTATTGGATGGTTTGAAGTTGGTGAAGCTGGGTTGATAGGACCAGACTTAGTTCATCAAGCTATGGAGAAAGTAAAAGTCATTCAAAAGAGGTTGAAAACAGCACAGAGTCATCAGAAATTCGACGTTGATGTTAGGAGAAAGAAGTTAGAATTCGAAGTAGATGATTGGGTATACTAGAAAGTTTCACCCATGAAGGGTGTTATGAGATTTGGTAAGAAGGGGAAACTTAGTCCCTGATATATTGGTCCTTACAGAATATCCAAGAGGATTGGCAATGTAGCTTATGAGTTGGAGCTACCCCAAGAGTTAGCAGCGGTTCATCCGGTATTTCATATTTCCATGTTGAAGAAGTGCATGGGAGACACTTCACTTATCATACCAACTGAAGATATTGGTATCAAGTATAGCTTGTCTTATGAGGAGATTCCTGTTCAGATTCTAGACCGTCAGGTTCGCAAGTTGAGGACAAAGGAAGTAGCATCGGTCAAAGTTCTTTGGAGAAATTAATTTGTTGAGGAAGCTACTTGGGAAACTGAGGAGGATATGAAGAAGAGATATCCACATCTCTTTGAGCCCGGAGAAATTCCAGATCAAGGTACTAATTCTCTTCTTAGTACTCTTTAATTGATATGCTTAATGTGTTAGATTTGATTGTTGGGTGTTTGAACTGAATGTTTGATGTTATCCCCTAAGCTTACTAAGAGTAATCTCATTCGAGCATGAATATTTCCAAGGGGGAGATATTGTAACATCTCGCTAAGTGAAAGAACTAGAATTAGAAAGAGTCATTTTTGGGAAGAATGAAAAATCTAGAAAATTGGTTAAGTTATATTAAGTATGGGTTTTTGGTCAACTTCAAACGACCATAACTCCTAGCTCAAGATGAGTTAGATATTCTACAAATACCGTAGGAAAGATATTTGAATTATCTTTCCAAAGCCGCCAAGTTTGTGCGATTTCGAGTTCGTATGAGGGAGATATGCTCATTTGAAGTTGGGCTGTCTAGATAAGGAAAGTCAAAACTAGATTTTAGAGGGGTATTGTGGCCTTTTCACTACCTAATTTATTAAATTCATTTTTGGTAATTAAGTTGGGGTCTCTACTGATGGGATTCAGTTTACGCTATTCAAAATTGAGTTAGGGTTTTGAGAGAAGAGAAAAGAGAGGAGAAAAGAGAAGAAGAAGCAAGGAATTGCCAAGTTCTTGAAGGATTGCTTGTGGATTTCGTCAAGGGGTGATCCCTATGAGGTATGTGAGACTTTCATAGCGTTGGGTTCGTTCACCCACGCGACAAACATGTTTAGTTCAGCGTGAATTCATCCTAAAAAGGTTGGAGTTTGATGTTCTTGATATATGTTCTTGAAATTGGCTTTAGTTCTTGATAGTTGATGGGATTGTTGAGTTCTTGATGGAATCGCGCCGATTTTAGAGTAATGTTTGATTTGATTCTTATGTTCATGAATTGAGTATCTGAATCTAAAGAGAATTTGAGATAAGTAGTCAAGTTTAGGCGAATTGGGGTTGGAAAACGAAAAAGAGTAAATCGGGTGAATCTAGGTACCAGGTCCGCGTCGCGGACCTGTTCCTCAGAATTGGGGAACTCTTCTTCGCGGAGCTGTCACAGACCGTTCTGCCTCAAAATTTATTTCGCGACCAAATAATTAAATGCATCTCCGCATCGCAGACTTGCTTCCAGACAGTTATTTCTTGATCGTTTCTCATATTTAACTATCTAAAAGCACTCCTAAACATCATGAGATCTTTCCTATCACAAATTACGATCCTTGAATCCATAAATTCAAATTCAAGGAAAGTTAAGAGCCGAGTCTAGGGAGTTCTTAGAGTCATTTCAAAAGTCTTTTGCAAACGTTTAACTTTGTTTTAAGACTTGAGTTTTGAGTTGAGTAAAGAATAAAGATCAAAGTTCTTTTCTTCAAAAAAGTATATCGGGACTATGTATTCCCAAAAGAGTAAATGTTTTCACATTTAAACAAGAGAGGGAACACCGATTTCCAAGAGAGCCTTTGAGCTAGTTTTTGAGTAATTATCTCAAACCATATAAAGAGTTTTCTTTTTAAACATATGAGATGAGTATATTTTGGGAGTAGTATTGAGCACCGATATGGGGACGAGTTCACAATAACTCAAGTCTCCATAAACCATGTAGCCAACGTGGGTAGAAAGGGTCATACTTTTTAGATGATTCCTTAGTGCTTTTTAGCATAGACTAGTGGATCCACTTAGTTGAGGCGTTCTATATCATGGCAAGTTATAGGACAGTTCTGGCAGCGTGGGCGAGACGCTATATCATCACATTAGCTTATAGTGATGGTTGTCGGTTAGAGAAACTCCCACATAATTATATTACTTTACTATATGAGTAACTTGAGTTGTTGTCCCTGCTTAAATGCTTTATATAAACTGCACCTTTACGGTTGTTTTATTTTACATTTGAGTTGAGTATCCATGAGTTGAGTAGAGCTAAGGTAAGTGTTCTTTTCGGAATCATTTCAAGCTTATGTCGTGTTTAGTTTTCCCCTCGCATGCTCGTACATTCAATGTATTGATGACATTTAGCCTGCATCATTTTATGATGCAGATACAGGTAACCAGGATCAGCATCCAGCGCCTCGTTGATCCAGTTGAGCACTCAGAGTCAGTTTGTGAGCCTCCTTGCTTTCGGAGGACCCCTTTTTACTGCTTTATAGTTATTTCATTAGGATGTCGTGGGTATTGTCCCGACGTCCATATCAGTTGTTAGAGACTTCATAGACAGTTAGTTAGTTCATTTGTCTACATTGTCACTTTCTTATGTTAAGACTTGAGTTGTCATTTTTGGCTAAGTTGAATGTTTATCTTAAACGTTCTAAGTTATCTTTTAAACAATTGAGTAATGATGCATTTAATCCTTGTATTAATGTTTTAAGTCTTCCGCTGAGTAGTAAGCCAGGCCAAAGGTTCGCTTGGGGCCAGCAATGGTTCTCGAGTGCAAGCCACGTCCGGGGTGTAAGCTCAGGGCGTGACAAGATTGTTCTAAGAGAGTTGTCAGTTTCAGATTCAAAGTCTTTTCGTGGATTTGATGTCCTAGGTAGGAAATTTATGAAATTTTAGCCTTTGGGCAGACTGGTCAACATTTGGGGTTTGGTTGCTCGAATCAGATTTTCAACAGTTTTGTTGGATTCGGGGGATGATTTTAGGCCTAAATGAGGTCGTAGTTGAATTTTCAGAGATCCTGAGCTTGATTTGGCCTTCTTAGGTGTTATATTATCCATTGTGACTTTCATGAGTTTCGGGTCAAGGACATTGAGTTCGGAACGTCGAGTTTAGTCAGGTAGCATATCTGATTTGTGTGAAGGGGATTCTGAACGAATCTTGAGGACCCATTCGGAGATTGGAGAATACTTGTGTTGGCTGATTGTTTCTGGTGCCTACAGACCTCACATTCGCGAATGGTCTTCACTTTTGTGAGGATCGTGTTAGTGAAGATCGGATCGCATTCGCGAAGGGTCAGGATGTCTGACCCTCGCTTTCATAAAGGGTCAGGAGGTCTGACCCTTGCTTTCGCGAAGGCCTTCTGACTTTCTTGACCTTCGATAAGCGAAGGCTGGCTCGTGAAAGCGAGGTGAGACATTTTTCTGACATTCGCTTTTGCGAACCAAAAGTCGCAATCGGGACGTTCGTGAAAGCGAAGCAGAGTTCACTTTTGCGAGACCTGAGAGGGTTTTTAGATTTTAAATTTCGGGGGTTTTCCCCAATTTTCTATGTTTGAGCTTTCAGGACTCGGTTGAGGTGATTTCAAGTGGGTTTTCAAGATAAATCATTTCGGTAATGAATTTTAACTCCCCTTCATTGTTATTCCTTGATTATGGCAAGATTTTATCACTTAAATTACTATTTTGAACTCAAAACCCTTGGGGGTTTTCAAGAACTTGGGCTTTTAAGAAAAATGGTAATTATGAGTTGAATACAACTCCGTTTTCGGAATGGTTTTCACCAATGGATTCCGAATACTTCGGGTAACATATTCTTGTAACAATATTCAGATTCTAACCTTATTTTTAGAATCGGATTTTCGAGCTGATTTGACCAATTTATTCCAATTGCTTAATTGAGTGTTGTTAGTTCCGAAATCTCATTGTGAATATTTGTTTGACTAGATTGTGGTGATTTGTACATTGTTCATAAGGGGAAATCTCAAATCTTATTGACTTTTGATTGAATTAAGGCAAGTGAACTTCTAAACCTTGTTAAGACTTGTAGAATCTTGAACTCTCTTTCTCATATGTGTTGGAAGTCTTCAAATTAAAGAGACAAGGCAGACCTTTTCGGGTAAAAATTACCTCAATTCACTGACTTTCATGTTTCCCCGATCAGTCTCACATGTAGCCATGCCAATTTCAGACCAAAAGCAATTTGATCACCCAAAATGGAGTTTTCTATATCGAAGTTTGAATATTGGGATGAATGTTGGAAAACAGATTAAAAAAGAATATAAACCCTTAGCGATGACCGCAAAACAGTGCCTAGGCCGCGAAAGAGGCCAAGCGCCAAGAGGATCCTATCGGTAAAGCAACTCCTAGGCCACGAAAGTGGCTCAGCCCTAAGAGGCTCCTATCGTGAAAGAGGTCAAGGGGGCGCTAAAGTATGCGCATCGACACTATTGCACAACAGTTTGGAGCACAATGCTCCAAACTTCAAATGGACACCCGAAATTCATTCAGAACCCCGTGAACACAAATAAACTGTGCTACCCTACAAATTTTGACATTTTAGACTCAGTAGAACCATCAAAACTTCCATTCGGGGTCGTATTGATGAAAAGTAGGTCTCACACTCAAGCTCTATTTTTACCTAAAATAAATAAAAAGGGTTTGAAATGAGATCGAAGCCTCGACACTAAAAGTCTTCCTAGACCAAACTTGACTTTCTGAAGCTAACCGCATTAACAAAATTCTCATTTGAGCACATTTACCAAGAATGTTGACCGAAGTTAAATTTTCACTTAAGCTTCCAAGTTAAAACGCCTAACGACGCAAATTCGCATCGAAAGTCTCGAGGCCCAAACCAACCATCCCCCTAGCCTAAAATGACCCTTTCAAAGTTGATGAAACCGTCAAAATTGCATTCTGAAGCCGTCTTCTAGAAATTTTAACCAAAGTCAACCGTTCAAATTTTAAAGGCACCAAAACACATAAATTTGCATAAAACTCAAATGAACGACCTACTGACTGAACTGTCAGTCCAGCAAGTCATAAATGATTTGGGATCGCTACATGAAAGCTCTAAACACCGAAAAGATCAGCAAATGAAAAATATGACATGAACGATCGTTACAAAATCTTTTAAATCATTCATATCCTATATGGTAAAATTTTATTATAGAGAAGCAATACTTTTCTACCCAAAAACTTTTTGGTTCTAAGGATAAAATCCACCATGGATTCCTCCCGTTCAATGAGGAAAAATATGGGTTCCTCCATTTTTTCGCGGAATAAATTAATGGATTTTAAGAAGGCATTGTTCCTTGAGCTGCTATATACGCTTGATGTCGATCAAAGAGATCACTGCGAGGTAAAATTAAAATTTTCTTCTGATTCTTTTAGAGAAAATAGTTGAATCACCCCTCAATCTATAACCAGATTATCAACTACACACCTATACTTCACGGGGATCTTATTAACCCCCTGAACATTTTCAAAATGAAATATATATCCCCTTAAAATTGAACACCCACATTCACACCAAGTAGTGATTTGCACGTGCCCTGCCATGTAATATTACTTGTTTTATATTTAAAAAAATTATTTTCTCTATTACGCTTTTTCCTTATATATTTTCCTTTTCTACTTTTCTTTTTTCGTTTTTCATTCCTCTTTTCCTTTGTCTTCAACAATGCTTTTCAGATTAAAAAAATTGTCTTTTTAGATAGGATACATTCCATGACTACTACATATTCTTAGACCTTTAGAGGAGATATGATACCAACAAAATCTCGATGTTCTGTATTGAAGCTTTAGGAGAATGGGAAACCCCATCATCAGAACCACTTCTGCTTCCACTGCTAGTATTGAACTTAAAATAATACTTTGAAAAATTACTAGTAAGCAACACTAGCTAGCCGAAATGACGATACCGGTATTGGCTAGCGGAGAGACTAGTGTTGATTTTGATTTAACAATGTTAACCTAAGAAGTTTGATGGATTCTTGCAACCATTTCAATAAATAGGTTTTCTCCATTAATTAGTTTGTCACCTGATGAGTCCAGATTTAGACTTATTTAGGGTTTTATTTTGATAGATTTAGTGTCCTCAAATGCCTAATTTATGCTATAAATTGATGTTAATGCCTTGATTTTCAGGTATATGGATTGAGGAGCAAAGCAAGGACACTAACAGGCAAAAAGGAACAAAACAAGCTGAAGAAATGAAGAAGGGCGAGCCTGAAGATCGCCAAGAGCACTCGGCGTGTCGCCGAGTGGCTAATCTCACCGCCTAAAGTTCCAGTGTGCCAAGCCTGAAGGAAGAAACCAAGTCGGCGATGACAATGAGCAGTCAGCAAATCGCCGAGTCGTTCCACGAAGCAAAGATAGATCGCCCAAAGTTACAAACCTCGAGGATGCTGAATGCTAAGGCGAAAAGGTGATGGAACAGGTCAAAGGGCGGCTCGCCGAGTGGTCCTTCGTGGCTTATTTTCGGCGACTATAAATTACATTTTGAATATTAATTTAGTATCGAATTTTTAATCCATCTTAGTGTAGAACAGTTTTCTCTGAAGTTTCTAAGTAGACTTGAAGGTTTTGAGACTCAATTGGGAGATTTTGCAAGTGGGTTTCAAATTTTCTTCGAATTGGAGCATTGTAAAGCTTAAATTCCTCTTACCCAGTTGATGGCTAATCGATTCGGTAACGGTTTTTATCTTTTTATGATGTTTGGCTAAAACCCCAACTCTTGGGGTGTGATCATGTGATTATGGGTTGAATTAGTGTGTGGGTATTGTTAATGCTATTTTAAAGTGGGTTTAATCATTAATTGTGGTTTAATTTATGAATTGTAGTTGCAAATGCAGTTCTATTTTAGAGTTCTTGGCTTGCTCGAGAGAGAGGTTTTAGAACTAAAATTGTTGATTAATGATTCGTATGTATTGGGTTGATCTGGATTCAGCTCGAGAGAGTGAATCCTAAACCCAGTCCTACCCATCTTGCTCGAGAGAGAAGATGTATTAAGGCTTTGGGTTGTTCTTAATTGTTATGCTTGTTGATGTTCGAGAGAAATCACTTGAAGCGGAATAGTTGTTCGAGAGAAAGCTATTTCAATTATAGTCTAGCCTACCCACTAATATTTAGTTGTTTACTAGTAGTTTCAATTACCCATATATCGAAATTTGCCTATAATCGATCACATCCCGAGAATTCCTCTCCTTATTGTTATCTCATTGCTATTTCACTGCTTTGTAGTTGATAATTGCAAATCAAAACCCCTATCTGACATTTGATGTCACCCCTTTGATTTGTAATGTATCATTTTCCGATAATATCTATTCCTATAGCTAGTTAGATCACATTTGTACTTCATAGTCGAATTTGAACACATACCGCTCCCTGTGGGATTTGACCCCAACTCAATTGTTGGGTTTTATACTGTTTAACGATTGTTTGCACCTAGAATTGGATGAAGTGTGCTTGAAATGTTAATCATTACCCAATGATTTTGTAATTAAATTATTCTAAGTTAAGGGTTTGTTACCCAATAAGTTCTTCTCCATTTTTACACTAAAGTTCAACCTCTTGACTTTCGATTTTAATTTTGAGTTACCGCTAAATTTTTAAATCGGTGAGAAGTGAAGCTACCGTGACAAGTATGTGATTTGAAGATGAGAGTTGGCTTAGTGATAAATGGATGATGAGAAAAGTAATATGAAATAAAAGAAATACTTATAAATTAAAGTTTTAATTATTTTTATTGCCTCTCACTCTCTCAAAGAGAGTGAACTACACCTTCTTTGCCACCTCAGCATTTAAGGAGCAAATAATTATATTTTAAAATAGTCCAGGGAGCTAATAGATTTCTCATGAAGTATAAATGTATAGTTGGTAATCTGGTAATAGGTTAAGGGGGTATTTGACTATTTTCTCATTCTTTTATTTTAAAAGTGTAAACTATGAAATAATTTGAATGCTCAACCTGGTATTGGAGTAATATTTTTAAAATTTAGGATTTTTTTGTTTGCTTGTTTTTTATCAGATGGTTCTTGCTGTTTGAATCTGCCTTATCTTTTAACACTAGATTGGAAAGGCCGTGCGATGTACGGGCCCAACATAATACGAAACAGAGGTGGTAAGGTCAAAGCAAGAAAATATGATTGTATAATCATTATTGAGTTGCAGAGGATTAAGATATGCGACAAAATGATTTGCTTGATTAATCCTTCAATCAATCAAGGCAATACTTGCCTGAAGCTTTACAAAATCTTTATAATTAAAATATTGTGGCAGAAAATGATATATATATATATATATATATATATATATATATATATATATATATATATATAT